>JBBPKI010000176.1:0-36234 GCA_038089155.1 Nevesoporus exiguus
CAACTCGCTCTCTGGATGTGACGTCACTCCTACCAAGGGTGACTTTCTAATTCAGTCAGGAGGTATTTTCATCCTTGCACTTGATATAGGGGCTAGTTATTGCTGCCAATCTTCAACTGCTACCTCCTTCTCACTACCACCCATCCTCCAACTCTACCCTCCAGTCCCTTATGCCTGCAATGGGCAAACCGGACTTTTCTAACTGCGAAGTCGGTCCTTATCTTCTCAGTCATCTTCTCGGTGCGGGTTCCGCCGGGAACGTATATTATGCCGTGAAGACAACTCCAAGTCATCCTACATCCTTTACAGTAAAGTGTTTACCCTGGGACAATATTTCCCGCAGGCGCGGGGTTCAGCTCGTCTCAGAAATTCTCTGTTACGAAATAATGTCTGGATGTCCGAGCGTACTGACGTTGCGAGATATCCTCGATGAGGGCCCCTATCTTTTTCTCGTCTTCGAGTTGTGCGACATGGATATGTGTGAAGCAATCCGGAAAGGGGTGTACTGGAAGAACGACGCTCGTATCAAAAAGACGTTCCTAGAGATACTAGACGCCGTCGCTGCTTGCCATGAGCGCAGGATCTTTCACAGGGACCTTAAACCGGACAATATCATGTGTAATGCGGACGGAACTGATATCCGAATTGGTGATTTTGGATGGGCCACCCACCACTGTGTAAGTCGAGATGGCGGGTGCGGAACCCCTATGTACATGAGCCCAGGTCAGTCAGTCGTCGCTACGCACCTATCCATCAAACTGACCTGGTGGGAGAATCTTGCATGAGCGACCAGGGAGAACTCTATTACAGTGCCCCGACTGATATGTGGTCTCTCGGGGTCATCCTGTTCGCCATGGTTACTGGCTGTAATCCATGGGAGGCAGCCCTCCCCTCAGACGAAAGGTTCATGGCGTACATTGACGATGAAGGCTATCTGTTCCACACGTTCCCAATCTCAGAACAGCTCAACGTTTTACTCAGTGGTATCTTGCATCCAAACCCTATGGGTCGGCTGCCAATCCCGATGATCCGGCAAGCAGTTCTGGAAATTGATACCTTCTACAAGTGGCGTCGCCCTTGGCCCAGGCACCTTGCCACAATCAAAGAACGTGGTGATGGCCGACTGGTAAGGTTTACCTCACAGTGAGTATCGAGCACTGGAGCTGACGCCGTGCGTAGGGAACGAACACGCGTTCGACAGCCTGACGAAGCCTGATGATCTTCTAATTTCCCGGGAGATGTACAGTTCCCTATTCCTCTCTGGGCCGACACTATCTGAAAGCAACGAGCGAAAATTGGTATAATGTTACTCGTAGTACATCGATGTGACACAGAGAAACATGAATACCGCACTCACAGTTATAAAGAGCGTCTTGATTGTCGGAGGCCCTCGATTTGGAATATGACCGTGGTGACGTGGCGTCTGAAACTGTATACAGTACCAACCAGTCGGTAAGATCTCGACAATGTCCTTACTCAAGTACATGTCCTCCCTCGCCGCCCTCCATGGAGAGCGGACTGGACGATAACGCTGCAGAGCTGGCAGTAGAGATGGAAAATTTTCTTTCTGACCTGATGGTGCGACCAGAGCAAGAGCAGGTTGCATCGGAAATCGGTGGTGAGTCCCTTTGATTTTCTGGCCTCCATGTACCATACCCTTCCTCTGAAGTCTTACAGTCTATCTACGGAGACAACTCGATTCATCTCTGGCGTGGTTCGAGAGTAGGGAGTCGCGAGGGTACCCCAGATGGGAGCTCCCAAAGCAACGGGACGGACACGATTCGCTATGTGGTTTCACTAAAGTGCGTGAGTCCTCTATTTTTTTTTTCATTTCATTGATCTTATTCCTCTCTTGATACACCGACGATCTGGTAGTCTTCCATCCCACGAGGATGTATCTATTCGCGTCCTCGTTTCTCTACCTCCTTCATACCCCGCCGAGAGCCCACCTCAGTTGCAGCTTCTCTCGCGATATATCGGTGCTTTTGGCGCCGACGCATCTCTCTTTGGGTCGATACTGCGCACTTTTATATCCACGTCTGGGATCGAGTGGTCCCGCGATACAGTCTGCGTCTTTGATGGACTTCAGAACGTGCTTGAACGATCTGAAGCATGGTACGAAGACAAGCTCAACAAAGAAAGGTCGGGAGAGGTTATACGAGAGGATGCACTGGGACGCGATTCAGCACCACAAGAAACGGTAGAGTCGATGAAAGACGATGGCGAGGGATTGGGAAGGGTGTCGCGGCCGATGCCGACTCTAGAGAACGTCGCGCTTCCAGAGGGAATCAAGCTTATCGAAGCTGAGCCAATAGTGGATCGAAAGAGCGTGTTCGTAGGGCGGGCGTGTCAGATATCACATCCTTCCCAGGTTCGTCGTTGCTATCGATGGATCGCGCGCGTACTGATGAAACGTGCGTAGGTTCCGCTAATATTGAACCACTTGATGTCCGATCGGCACATTTCCCGCGCGGCACATCCAATTATCAACGCTTGGCGTTGTCAAGTTGGAAACGTACTCCATCAAGGTAGGTGATCCTATCCCGACTTCCGACACGGACAATATGGCTAAGTAGGCAACGATATCCCATCAAAAGATAACGATGATGACGGAGAGACGGCGGCAGGGAGTCGACTTGCACATTTATTGTCTATTCTGGTGAGAAGTTCATATGGATTGGCGTCCTTGGCGCAGTGTGTCGTGGCTCCGGGTTGAACACTTCATTGCGATGCAGGAGATAAACAACGTGCTCGTTGTCGTTACAAGGTGGTTTGGGGGGATCCATCTTGGACCTGATCGGTTCAAACATATCAATCATGCAGCGCGGAATGCGCTCGAGATGAGCGGCTTCTTAGAACAAGTGGAAGGAAGCAGGAGCGGGGCCAAAGGACGAAAACGCTGAGTTGTGCTGGATGGGAATACCTTGCGTAGAACGGGTAGAAAGAGGGTGGGACGATTTATAGAGCAGTTATCGCCAACTTCATAGTGGGATGGCCGTTCTACTCCCGGGCATCATACGGTGACGATTTGAGGCGACGTGGCTTTGCGGTACTTCGGCCACCTGGACGGACGCATGTCGGTCACAGCCTTCCCAGGAGTAGCTGACTGAAACTCTTCCATATATCCTCACTTCGTTGGACCAAATGATACCACTCCGGCATCTTCCCTTATCGATATCGTTTAAAGTCCTTGCACCAAGGACACCGACGGTAGCGTCCTACATCCGCCCGAGGTCGACGTCGTGGTACAGAATGGCAAGCACCGCCGTCAACGCCAATGTCGTACGTCTCCGTGCCGTGCTCACACAGGTCACACCTCGACCCGTTACTTTCCAGTGGGGACTCAGGGATCCGACGCTGATCAAGACGCAAGGGTACATTGATGGAAAATGGGCCGATGCAAATGGGGGCGAGACCACCCCCGTAACGAGTGGGTACTCATCCTTGCTTCCCCGACCCTTTTGGGGCGGGCATGCGAACGGACGCTGGCATACCCATGACGCTATTCTCGTTCGGTAACGTTAGACCCTGCTACCGGGGAAGAACTGGGTACAATTCCCGAGATGGGTCTCGAAGAGACTAGAGCTGCAATCACGGCAGCGGCAAAAGCGTTCCCAACGTGGGGAAAGACGACGGCCAAGGTCAGCCATCTCTCTTGTGGAAATGGGAACGTGTTTACCATGCCTTTGGTTGTTTGGATATAGTACCGACATGACATTCTCATCAAGTTCTTTCGTTTGATGCAAGAACACCACGAGGACTTAGCTCGTATTATCGTGCGTCGTGTCGTATAGTTGGGTATGATTGTATAGTTGACGTCTATGTGGTGTAGACGCTGGAGAATGGGAAGACGTTAACGGAGGCCAAGGTATGCAGGCCATTTTAGTCTCGTCCTTCCCTCATGCAATATTTTAGGGCGAGAACGTGTACAGCGCATCTTTTATAGAGGTATGTATCATATACATAGGGTGTGCCTGAGTTGACAAGGTCGATATCGCAGTGGTTCGGTGAATACCTTGACCTGTTCCATTCGCCAAGACATGAAATTTGATTACTGTCATTCAGCTGCGGAAGCCGTTCGCACATATGGTGGTAGGCGCTCTGACACAGGACAGTCCGAACGTGAACATGATATTTCGCAGAACAAATTCCGTCACCAATTTCCAATACACGGCACGTTGTGATCAAGCAACCCATAGGCGAGTGCAAGTTGTGTTCATCCCGGTGGATGGCTGATCACTTGTCGCGCAGGTGTGGTGTAGGTGCTGTCCCATCGTTTGACACTGGACATGCTTCATCGTCGTTCCAGGTCAATCCTCACACCGTGGAACTTCCCATCTGCGATGATCACCCGGAAGCTCGGGGCTGCACTTGCCGCAGGCTGCACAGCGGTGATCAAGCCACCACCTGAGACTCCTTTCTCTGCGCTTGCGCTGGCCGAAGTAAGCGTTTTTGCCTCGACGTTTGTACATGACTATGAAATGGCTTCTCATAGCTTTTCCGGCGTGCGGGAATACCTGATGGCGTCATCAACATGGTTACGACCCAAAAGAACGTACGAGACGTTGGTCGTGAGATGTGCGAGAACAAGGCTGTTCGAAAAGTCTCCTTTACGGGCTCGACGGCGGTTGCCAAGTTATTATACAGTATGTCTGCTTCGACGTTGAAAAAGTGTGTCTTTGTTTCATCATCTCTATTGACTTGGGCCATTGCTCATTCTGTGAAAAGGATGTCGATAGAAGCTGGCGGAAACGCGCCGTTTATCGTTTTCGACGATGCCGACATAGAAAAGGCTGTTGAAGGTATCATCCAAATGTCTCGTGGTGGCCCGATCCTGTTCGTTCATGCACCGTCCAGGCGCTATTGTGTCCAAATTCCGCACATCGGGACAGACTTGTGTTTGTGCCAACCGCATCTATGTTCAATCGTCCGTCTATGCGGACTTTGCTTCCCGGCTCGCCGAAAAAGTGGCTGCATTCAAGGTCGGGAACGGACTCGAGGAAACAACGTGCGTCCTTTTCGTTTCACACCGTGCTAGATCGTGACTCATTACATGCGGAAAACACGCTTATAGGACGCACGGCCCGCTCATCCACGACCGTGCTGTCTCCAAAGTCGCCCGACACGTCGATGACGCTGTCGCCCTCGGCGCTAACATCCTCGTCGGCGGCCACTCGTCTGACACCACCCAACCCAAAAAAGTCGGCTCCTTCTACACACCTACCGTCTTGTCTGATGTTCCTGCCACCGCTGTCCTCACACAAGAGGAGACGTTTGGCCCCGTCGCTGCCCTGATCAAGTTCGACACCGAGGAAGAGGTCATTGCGATGGCCAATGATTCCGACATGGGGTTGGCGGGGTACTTTTTCAGCCGAGACGTGGGACGAGTGTGGCGCGTCGCGGAGGCGCTCGAGGTGGGGATGGTAGGCACAAACACGGGAGTGATCAGTAACGCGAGCATACCGTTTGGAGGGGTAAAGCAGAGCGGGTTCGGTGAGCCCTCGTCTCTTAGTTTTTCCTCTCGGGTGTTGATGCATTCCCTAGGACGGGAGGGAGGACACGGGATCGAAGAATATCTGAACCAAAAGCTGATCGCGTTTGGTGGGCTTTGATTTCCAACGAGGGGTGATGTTGTGAGATAAGCGCAAGGACGTGTTTCGTGCCGTTTATGTTGTATCCTCAGTGCATGCTCCCGTTTCATATATTGTTTTTGTTTGTTCCCGTCGGGCGGTATAGTTACAAAATGAGTGATATAAATGCGATTACAACTTGGCCGCCCGTGTTCCTTCCTCCACGACAGGGTTCACGAGCGTCCCGATTCCATGCCCAATCCAAACCCGACAATCATCGCCGTGTTTGAGAACGATGGCGGGCTTCCGTACGAACCCGACACCGGCAGGAGTCCCAGTGAGGATGACCGAGCCGGGTTCGAGAGTGGTGGCTTGAGAGAGGAAGGCGATCGTTCGGCGAACGTCGAAGATTTGGTCTCTGTTCGGAAGAAGAGGGTAAGATATGCGCGTGTTCGATAAGGGAAAGGCGAGACAAAAGGACGCACTTGGTATTACCGTTCTGGAGCATCTGGCCGTTGAGCGTGCACGTGAGTGGGAGCACCTGCGGATCAGGAATGGTGCTGCTGGACACGAGGCACGGTCCGAGCGGGGTGGTGTTGTCTGGGGAGTGAGGGGAACGAACGGGGTGAGCTCGAGTGGCATATACGCGAGGGCCACACCAACCGAATCCCTTGGAAAAGCTCCACTGCGACGTCGTCATTTGGTGCTTGCGGAAGGAGACCTAGATGCGTAGGGCGGAGCTATTTAGCAAAACGCGTCTCCGATGGCGAGGTGCACCCGACCGTAGGTGTGAACACGCACATCATTGGCCGCGGTGTACCCGAGGACATAATCGAGCGCATCTGCCTCGGAGACGTTCTTGACTGTCTTTCCAATAACGATGGTCAACTCAACCTCGTAGTCAGAAAGATGGACCTCGACTGGTTGGGCAACCTTGGGAACACATATCGGTGCATTGGGTCCAATCATGGACGAAAGAGGCTTATAGAACAGAATTGGTGCACTGAAGAAAAGAGCAAGTACAGCGGTTTAAGCGCCGGCCACTCTCCCCGTGGTCATGGGCAGAAGACGAACACTCACGCCGGCTTAGCCATCTTCGCCTCAGCCTACGCACACCTCATGAATCAGCGAGCAGAGAAAGTAAGAAAAGGGTGTACAGCATGATCGGAGTAATTGAGACCAAGACACCGAACAATCTTCAGCTCCTCGCGCGAGAGGGGGGCAAGGAGCTCTTTGACGGTGAGGATGGTGTTAGTAACTTGCGCAGCGGGGTCCAGTGCTGAGCCGACGATTTCGTAGGCCTTGATCGTTTGTTTGTTCCATGCGGCAAGACCGACTACGCCAATGTGAGCGAGCGTGAGGCAGGAAAGAAAACGACTCGCCATCCAGCTTCGGGTCAATCGGCTGGCCGATGTGCACCTGAGACGTCTCTTGGGCGATAAAGCGAATGAGGCGTGTCCATTGCTACGACCGTTCATGAGTGCAGGTTTTGGTGTCAGCCCAGGGAGACTTACAGTTCGGATGGGCGCCATGGTTGTGATAGTGCTGGCCAGAATAGTTCGCTGGGAAACACGCTGTCCTGCGCGCTCGACTTGCAGCTTCCCCGCGTCTCCGCATAGCTGTGGCGACAATAATGACCGTGCGAAACACTACAAGTTGATATCACGAAGGCACAACCCCTCTGAGTTACAACATTGAGGAATTCCTAGTCGAACTAAACGATTACTACTTGGCACGGGTGTGCTGTTCTGGCGTTCAAGTCTGGTGTTGACCCGTCTTACGCTATCCCTTGTCTAGCTTTGGTGAGGAAATTACTACGCTCCAGGAAAGCCGTTTGCACACGGTTCAGTGTGCCCATTCCATCAAAGTAGAAATCTTCGACAAAACACTACAATTTATTGAAGAAATATCATTTGGACGGGCATTGGTGCCCTACTCATCCACTGTACCTCCAATGTGCACGTTTATTCAGGGAGATTTCACTGTCCAAAAGAAAAAGACGTCTCCACTGATGAACGGCTGATCTTGAAGAATTTGTAGAGGTTGAAGACTCTAAGGCAGAAGGAGGTTCAGAATCGTGGATCCACTTGGGTCCCCAATCCCCCGTATCAGAAGCACACGCTACTGAGGAATTCTTAATCTGAGTTTTAGAAAGTTTGCGTACCTAGAAGTGCTAAGTTGCTATCTTAACCGACGCACGAACACTGGTGGTCCAACCTGAGGCGACGGATGCCAATAAGATAGGGGACCTGGTAACCCAGGATAAGGGCGTTTAAAAGGAGTGTCGATAACAGCCCCATCCACCTGTGAGTCGAAGAAAATGAATGGATAACTAGAAATAGAGCGAGGAACGACTGGTCGGAGATGTAGGCGTTCCCTTGGGCTCGAGACGGAGAAGACGTCGGTTACTATGTTTGAAATGACTCCTAAGCCAACACTTCATGTTTCGCAAGGTGCTCTCAATGCTCGTACGTAGACCCGTGAAGACAAAGGTGCATCATCCTACCAGGCACAGATGACGAACGGCAGGTCACTATCACCAACTCACGTCTGTATGGATCTTCGAACGTCGTGTTTGGGATACTACTATGATCACGTGCGGATCTAGACCTTTCGGTTCCCCTTTTGCTTTTCCTCGCTCTTGCCTAGTCTCCGCCCTCGGCTGCGCGCATTTCAGTTTCCAGCACACAGTAGCAAGGCCGTCGATATCAAGCATGCTTTGATGCTATGTGCAGTCCGACTCCCCCCACACCTACTGGTAGCACTATCCAGACGCTCTCTATCTGCCACTATGCGGGGTCTCTGAGTAGGCTGCCCTACAGTCAACAACAAGAAACTCTCGGCGCTCATCTCGAGATGACTCCTGTCCGTGGTTGGCACTGTCGGCAGGCCAGATCCATCGAGCATGAGACACAAGCTTTATCGCACTTTGCATGGCTAAGTCAACACTGACCAGACCGTTTTGGACATGCATGCATACAGGGATGGCCGTCGTAGCTACTAGACTCGGTGGATGCATTCAATAGATGCGAAGGGGACGGAGATGAGAGCGTGTGCGAATGAGTTGCTAAACTTGGATGTTGCTGTTACGTCGAGGTCTTCTTCACCATCAGCAACAGTAGAAATCTGGTTACGGTAACTGGTAACTCTATTTCATTATATAGGCGACGTGGGGACCATCTGGCACGTCCCCGTGGAACCTGACCCAAATGCCAGCATTCTCTGGCGGAGGTCTCAAAGCGAACTCCTGCGGTGGGGCTGATCATCAACTTTAAGCGAAGCGGGTTTGCATTCCCGCATCGTGGGACTCTTTTATCCTGCTTGACGTGAGTAAAACGCGACTGACTCACATCAATACTTGTAGCAGGCGCCCGCGATGTGATCTGATGATCATTGAACTTCACCTCTCAGCTACGCTGGCAGGCCTTTGTGGTCATAGTATGTTCCTCATTCGCAACTAACCATGTGATACCCGGCGAGCACCTCAGCGTAATATGTATACTACTCACCCTCTACGTCACCTTTCACGGTACGCATTGACATGGTCCATCATCGTGTTTCACACGCTACTGATCTGCTTATCGCTACCAGACCTTTTATGTCCCGAGGGACCCTTTGGTGACGTTGGATGATAAAGTCCATTAAACCTTTGTGACGGGTCAAGTTTTCAGCCCACAGTGGGACAGACTCCTGACGTTGTTTTCCTCTCTTACAGCGTGCGTAAAGAAAAAGAACAGCACACTCACTCTAAGTCACGGCCTGTACTTCATGTCTTAGCCAGAAGAACATGACCCCTGACATAGCAGGAGTTTCCTTTGTGCTCATAAACAACAGGGTCAGATCATGGGTGCTATGTAAGTTCTCACAGCCGTAATCCCGGTGGACAGCTTTGAATCAATTGGATTGCATTGATAAATATCGAAGATGTCGTCAAACAAACAGCTCCTCCTGCCCTCCTGCCCTCCTGGAGCCCATGAGACCTCCATATGGCATCAATCTCCAACGCTCCAACTTTCTCGTCGGCATATCTCAAGGCCGTTCGTGATATTCAGTATCAACAGGGTATGTCTTGTCTTACCTGCGCACCTTCGGATCGCATACTTACACTACAGAAAGTCGCCGGGCTTAGTTTCATGGCCCTGGATACCTTATTGATGCTTGGAGACGAGATGGAATATATATGGCAGTAAGACCAGGAACATGCAAGTTGCAACTACATTTTCTGAAATTCGCTGTTGACAGAATGCGGCGCTGTGTGCTCAAGTTCTTCTACTTTTATCTTCGTTATTTCCTGCTTGTCACCCAAGTGTGAGTCTGGCGGTTACCATTCAATCTTCCCACAGAAACAATCGATCCGGTCCCAGATTCCATCTGGCTATCTCGCCCACCTTATCATCTGGTCATACGACAGATTTCCAGTGTCTTTTATGGTATCGATATATGATAATCATGGGACAACTGTCGGTTTCTATAATTGACATCGTTCTAGCTACCAGAGGTAAGCTCAGGAAATTGTACGACGCAGATTTTTCACCCAATCGTGGATTAGTTTATGCCTTATTCAATCGAAGCCCCAAAGTAGGCATTTCCCTTGGTATCCTGATCCTCTTGGATGTAGTCCTCGCAGGAAGGCATGTCATTCAATATCCTGTACTGGAGTATTTCGAGGCTTGCATACTCCTCAAGTCACCACGCGACCCCATAAGCGCTCAGACCCGGCCGTAAGCATTTTTTATCCAAATGCAACCATCTGCATGTTGAAGCACTACCTCAGGATTGTTTGTATGGCTGTCCAGAGCATTATTGTGGGCATGATCGTCTTCAAGCACTTGACCGGGGTTAAACTAGGATGGGGAAGGACTCCTGTTCTATCATTTCTCATGAAGGATGCTACAAGTACTTGTCTTGCGATCTCTCGTGAGCCGCCCTACAAACAATCAGCCAGCTGAATGCGATCATGAATGGTACACTTTAGTGCTGTGTGGTATCAGTCTGACGGTCCTAAAGCTGGACGATCCGCGCGCTGTCTCTATCTTCTAGTACGTCTCAAGTATTTACTGCTCACAGTCTGACTTGGTTGATGAGTTCACTCAAGTTGGGCAATACCGTTGTTTTCGACCGTTGTGAGGCGTTCTATTTGATCTTTTGGTGTGTACAGTGGACTCACCCGTGACCCGGCACATGCAGGGTTGTCGTCTGATTCTAAACATGGAACGCTTTGCAAGAGGTCGTCCTTCGGATGAAGAGATTATACTAACGAGCCACCTCACGGTGGACAACTGCGTTTCTACAACATTGCCTTAACCAATGCGACAGGGGGGTAGGTCTGAGGAATCGGTCACGTCGCTGTAAACGTGCGTCAGTGCTGTTGGAAAGACTCATGGTGCTCGTTAGAAAATACTTCTTCGCTCCCGGCGTACGGTGGAAATGAGCGTGCGGGGGGGTAACTTGGCTGGATTGACCTCGGAGATCGGTCGGGGCGAATATCGGATTTCGGATGCTTTTGATTGTAGCGTTGTGATAAGAGCTGTTGTTCACATCCCAGTTTTGTCTCTCTGATCTTGGATTGTACAATTATTGTCAAACAGTACATATGTATGCATAGTGTCTTGTAGCCGTCACCTCGAGTGCGTTGCAACGCGCCCTTGGTTGTATGCTTATGCTTTGACCGTCATTCCTGTGCGCGTGCGCTTAGTTCGCTTTGCACTACGGGGTGATTGGCACTCAGGTGACGACGGTTCTTCTGCTTACCGCCCGTTAAAGATCTAGGGGCAAGTGGATAATATGCCAGCGAAAGCCTCATGGACGATCGGGCGGTCAGATAGAGTCGTGTGCGCTTGTACGACATAACTATGTCCAGCTCTAGTAGCGTCTGGTAATCATCACAACGCTTAATTCCGGGTGAACACGGACGACATCAAGGCAGTCAATCGACACAACAGCCCAACTGCTGAGAAAGTGACGACAAGGACAGTGGTTGGGTGATGCCATTTCGTGCAGAGCCGAAGACATCATCGACACAGGCTACAATTGGTACTGCTTGTGGATGTGGGCACCAACTTGCTAGTTTTCACGACACCGGCGACAACGACCACCTGTCCAACTCCACCTACATGATATGGATATGTTCCCCGTACAATGGGATTTTATCAGCGTTCAAATTGTCAGAAACATCTCCGGACTGCCATGATCGATGGAATCCAGTGGGAACTGCCCAAGAGGGTCGCTGTGGGAGCCCCAACTGGTGGTGCGAATATGAGTGGGTCTACATGACGCGTGTGAGAGACACTCGACAAACCTGGCTGAGCTGCACCGGAGGAATTTTCCAGAGTGTGTTCGAACGACTCTTGCTTCATGACACGTTCGTCCGGACTTTACCAGACACAGGTCTCTCCGGGGCGGCCTCTCAAGGGGATGATAAGCTTCGTAAGTACTCATTCAAAAACATCGCTTGAGGGCATTCGCGGGCAGGACCTCTGAACTCGAGGTACTGCCAATTGCGTGATAATGATGCGTAATGCAATAGAGAACAATTCAGGAGGAATGGCCCGTGTCCGAGCGAATGCGACAATTACTCACACCATCCTAACTTCCGTCTGAGGGTTTCTTTGAGAAGATACGATTTTCCGTTGGTCCGGAATCGAAATGTGGAACGTACCTACGAAGACGTGCAGTGATTTCTTGCGGAAGGTACGCAAGAGACTTCGAGTAACTTGACACGAGGCATAGTCACGTGGGTACAACGCGGTCTTATTTTTGGGTCGGTTTGCTCTTCGTCAATGTTCGCAATGTCTATGAAGGCCACCATCCAGGATGCCCTCGACGACGTGCGCATTCAATCTGTCCCCTCTTGCGGTCAGAATGGCAGGCTGAGACGTACCTCACCAGATCAGCTCTCCAAGCGCATCATCCAACCGTCGGTCGCGGGCGCTCGCTGTATTGGAGCAGCAACTCGCACTGGCGTGTGCCCCCGATGTTGAAGATGACACGATGCGCCATTTTTTAGAACTCCAGGGTACATTTGAATGCAACAGTAAGAGACGCGTTCGCAGCTGACGAGCTTTTATTGACGTCACGTGGTCACTTAGTTCCCTCAAGAACGTTTGCTTGGGTACAAATAGCAGCGTCACGCGTCGAGGTATTGGTTGGTAAGGCATCAATTGATCGTACGTCGGCTCAACGACGATTAGTCCCCGATACTGACCGAGTAAGTAGAAGAGCGAGAGGCAGAACTCAACGTGGTCTGTTCTCAGTTGTACCAACTACTCTCGATGATACAGGGGATCGCCTTGCATCACACTGCCAGTAAAGTATACCTCGGCCGCCGATATTCTTTGGAGGTATAAGGCAATCCAATCGATGTCTGTCCTTGTACTGA
This sequence comes from Nevesoporus exiguus, assembly GCA_038089155.1. Classification (NCBI taxonomy): domain Eukaryota; kingdom Fungi; phylum Basidiomycota; class Agaricomycetes; order Boletales; family Boletaceae; genus Nevesoporus; species Nevesoporus exiguus. Next base: position 12,949 of record JBBPKI010000176.1, read on the forward strand.
GCCGTCTTGCAGATTCTGGTAGCCCTCTTGACAACCTCACGGCATACACCCATGATCACACCGTCATCTGTTGGTAGCTCGGTTGTGGGGTTGCCGTCAGACAAGACATCTTCAATCGCCCACCTTTCCTCCGCTATCTTGGACACCTTACTGTGTGTGCTTGTAGACTCATCAGCCGCACTCCGCACGTTTGAGGACGTCAACGGAGTGCAGGCTGTCGTCAAGTTATTGAAGAGAGCGGGGACGCCACGAGAAGTGAGGTAAGTGATCAAGCTGAATAGAAACGGACGGGTGTTGACGGCCGATGCCAGGATGAAGTGCCTTGAATTTTTGTACTTTTACTTGATGGACGAGACTACGCATGGTGGGAGTAGCGCACTCTCGCTTGGATCACAGTCGACTCCGAGCACGCCAGTGATGACTCAGATACACGCGTCGACACGCCCGGGGGGATCAAACATATTTCCGCGGCAATTATCAAGTACACCAAGCTCCTCATTTGGCTCATCCAGCTCATCGTCGTCCTCATCAAGATCGACCTTCTCCGCGGCGACAAGCTCGAGCCGGAGTAGCGTGCAGAGTAGTATCCGAACACCATCGCCCGTCAAAAAGTCGTACTCGAGTCCTGTCATTACATCAGACCCCCATACACCCCCGAATTCGCCACCGCTTGTCCGGGAGGGCGGAAAAAAGACGATCTCGACGCGGCCGATCATGATGCTCCGCAAAGATGTCGATTACGAGCCCCTGAGTCCGAAGAAGACACACGGGTTGCTGGTGCATGTACCTGAGGACTTTTCGACACCACGTCGGCGTGAGAGAGATGACTACGAGAGTGGGCACGAGCGCGTGCGGACTACGGATGAAAAGAAGGAGATTCTTGGCACGCTCCTGGGCAACGTGGAAGCGCTGGTGGAGGGCGTGCGGAAGGCGGGCATTTGGGGGCTAACGTAATTAGATGACGTCGAAAGGGGTAACGCGGACCTTGTCGGCTCGGTTCCGGTGATGACAAACTGAGGCTCGTACGAGATGGGATTAGCCAATCGGAACGAGGGACGGGCCGAGGGATGGTATGCTTAGTCATAGTGTAATTACACACTCGGTGTCACTCAGCGTCGTATCGACCACTATGAAACTAGTCAGGTTTGTGAGGTGACCTCCTCTCCAGCCGTCCCCTTTCCCTCATGAAGTCCGACAGGTCTGCCTCTGCTGCAACCGCCTTCATTGGCGCAGTGTCCAACTTTGCCCTCGCTGTCTACCTTTGGGGTGTATGGCAGTCCCTCCTGTGGGAGCCTGGCAGTGAGTGGGAGGGATCCCGCTTCTCCATCTCCAAAGATGGCGTGCGGCTCGTTTGCGCTCTCTTCTCCGCCTACTTTGCTGCTGCGTCTGCTATTTGTGTATTTGGCCTTGCGGGCATCATCAGGGTATTTCCTTTCCCCTTCACGCTTGTCCCTCTGACCCCTCTCTAGGGCATGCCTTCCTTGGTTCGAATCTACCGCAACTACGTCATCGGCGACTTTGCCTTTTGCACGCTCTTTGCCGTCCTGGCATCTTCCGCAGCTGTAGACCCCGCTGCACGTGCTCAAGTCTGCGAACAAGTGTCCCAACAACCTGACCTCCTCAGGGATGTCATCGACCTTGGCCTCACCCTCGAGAACTGCGAACAGTGGTTTGAACGCGGTCTCATGGCCTTCATGGCCGTATTCCTCCTCCGCACTGTCGTCCGCGTGTGTACCTTTTTTTCTACATCCGGAGTGCTCCAGAGTGACCGCGATCGTATCTAGATACATTTCATATTTACCCTCTCCCGGTTATACGCACGCCTCGCATCTGGCGGCGGTTGTAACTCATCACACACATATGACGATGACAACTTCACTCCGCTCGAGCGCATCTACCTTCTCCCCCATCCTGTCACCGACCGGGATGAGAAACATGCTTCCGTCAACGAGGCAGCCATGCAGTCGCCTATTTACGCACCCGTACCCTTGGCACAGGTCTCTCCGCAGATCGCTCATAAACTACGTGCGACGGCTACGGAAGCGTGGATAAGTCGTGTCCCATTGCCGGACCATGCACTGGCTCACGTGTCTTCGTATGACACTGGAAATGAACATGCGAGGTACGATATTCGGGTTTCACCCTCCGTCGGACCTATCCACCTAGAAGACGAGAGCCATTGACAACCCTCATTGCATCTCCGCCGAGATTTTGTTTGCGTCACCTCTCGGACAAGGAAATGGGCAAAGGCACTGCGGTAAACAAACTATTCTTGTTTGTGATGTGTCATCGATTGTGTTTTTAGTCATTAGGGCCTCATACACACCCTATTGTATGTTTATTAGGACCTCACGTGTCACTTTTTTTCTGTATTCACAGCTTGGTCTGGCATAATTTACTCCCAGTGAACTTTGATCTTATCGTTCCCGATGAAGTTAACAAAAGAAGGAATGGCCAATCGAACTGGCCCCAGGTCCACACGACCTTGAAGGAACTGCTAACCGCTAAGAGCCACCGATCACACGAAGTAGCTTCAGGGGACACAGCACATCTAACGACCTCGAGCACGTACCCTAGGACGAACTCCACGGCGCTACGGATTCAGAGCATCTCGCCACCCTGCATCCCATATTTGCCGGATCGTACGAGTCTTTAGGTCATCAGAAAGACCATCGGATCCACGGGGTACATCGGAAGATGGTGACGCAGAGGAGCTGACATTTTTGCTTGAATCATCAGGGACGTGCGCCAAGCATTTTCATGTTCGAGTCAGTGGCAAAGCGTGACGTCGCAGCCGTCAGAGACCAGTCTTTGCCGAGCCTGGGTCCTTTGGACCCCCGGGTGAGCCCACGTTCCAGGTCATGGAGGAGCGCGCGGTGCCACGTTTACATCCAGCTACAAGTGAATGGGTCACCAGCCAACGTTGCATACGCGTCCGCTCTGTGCGGGCATAAGCTGATATTAGACCGTGAGTGAAAAGTCGACAAGTTGGGAGGGCTGTGCATCAGTAGATTGCATCACGGTCAAGTATGTTCTTTCCATCATGGCGTCATCGGCGTGTTACGTGAGTATATCGTGTTTCACACGCCTCACCGTCGGGCTCCGAACTTGGATTGGAACGTGGACACAGAGTGGATACGCAGATAGACAGGACACTGGGCGATAGCAAACTTATCAAGGGTAAATCGTGTATCGATTGAGGCTAGTCCAAGGAACGAGGAACCATCACGGGGGCAGTCCATCTAAGAAAAATAGGCTATAGGATCCGACCCCCACGGCCGAATTCGGATTGACCCTGCCTTGTGTAAAATGGGCATGGCGGCCGGCGGGGCGCGTGTTGGTAATCTCGGCGCGCCCGGGCACAGCCTTTACTCACGGCTTATAGCAACGTTACCGAGTGTTGTCAGTGCAAGTCAGGGCGCCGCCGCCGTGGATCTATTCCTATCAGGCTGGGCATAGTCGTCAGATCCAGATGCGACACATTTGTACTCGAAAAACGACAGGAGGAAGACTGCCACTGCTCGCTCGATCATCGACGGTTACGGTGGGATAGGCCTCTAGGCGAGCGGAAGGTATGTCTCTCCTCCTGGACGTGACATTACGCAGCGAGAGTCCGATTCGAGAGTGGCATGGAAGACTGCAAGACGAGGAGAGTATTGCAGTCATGGGTAGTGCGTGCCATGGTGTGATGGTGCGATGGCCTTTTTCTTTCGGACGACGTGATGCCATTCAGCGCCAGGGCTCAGTCCGAAAAGAGACAGTTCATTGGACTGCTTCCTCCAACAGTCCTCGAACGATGTTCTTGGTAGTATTGGAATGTGAGTGCACCGGTCCGACCGGTGGGAAGTTCGTGCGCCAAGACATTGGCGGACAACTATAAGCAAGGGGAGAGCGATGGGAGGAAGGTTCGGCAGCAGTGAAAACGACAGTCTCCGGTGAGATCATAGCAGCAAGATGGTGGTGGTTAGGACGTCCGGATTTGCCATGATGGCCGGACAGGACAGCAAGAAGTGTTGAAGCTTGACGACATCACTGCATCGCAACTCGAGCTAGAAAGCGAGCCTTGGTGTACAGTCTAAGTGGCAGACAGAAAATTGGAAGTCGGTCGACAAGAATACGCATGTTGATCAACGGGTTCACTAGAGCCATGGAAGCCGGAACTTCTCAACGGCTGAAAGAGGTGGGTTGATTAGAGTAAGCTTGATGAACCTACCGATTGGTCGGAATTTTACACCTTTTGATTGTAGTGAATGCCACAAGAATTGCTTGGATTCGATGGCAAGTACTATGGCAAGTACCTTTAATTGAGTGTTGGGGCTCGAAGCTAGGGCGCTAGCCAACGTCGTCAACATCGTGGCAATGAGAATCGATGAGAAGGGTAGCCTTATCCATAATCTCCACTACGCCGTCATCTCGTCGCCTGACCACTCCAACCGTCTACGTTAAAGCTAGAAAGGGGAGAGAAAATGGCACAAGTCCGCCAACGGTCGCCCTCCGTTGATGACGCTCACCACAAAAAGCTCAAAACGAGTCACGCCTCCGACGACGCCGATGCGAACTCGGGCGTCATTGCGCGTTTCGCCACCGGCCTCTTCGATGTCTCTAATATCGACCAACTACGCACCAGCTACGCAGACAGTACGCCGTTCAAGCACGTCGTCGTTGGCGCACTCTTTCGCCAAGACCTCTTGCGGGGCGTCAAAGACGAGTGTATTGAGCATCTTAGTTTCACGGAGAAGGAAACGGACATTTACAAGGTATGTGCGACGTTGTGTCCTTGCAATGAGGGGACCGACCCGCTCGCTGATAGGTAAACCAAACTGGCGACCTCGCCTCGCTTTCTTACCTCTCTGACGAGCAACGCGCTCTTTTCCCTAACCTCCTCGCCCTGCGTGATGCCCTCTACTCTTCGCGCTTCCGTACCTTTCTCCAAGCCGTCACGGGCTGTGGTCCGCTCTCGGGCACCAAGCAGGACATGTCTGTTAACTCATACACTCGTGGCTGCCACCTCCTCAACCACGACGACGTTATCGGTACGCGCAGAGTATCTTACATCCTCTACATGCCCCTCCCGTGTGAAAAACCGTGGCGTACAGAGTTTGGCGGGGCACTCGAGCTCTATCCTGTGCGAGAAGGCAGGGACTTCCCTGAGCCAGAAGTCGCGCCTGTCAAGGCGATCCCACCAAGTTGGAACCAATTCATTTTCTTCGAGGTACAGCCGGGAAAGAGCTTCCATTCGGTCGAGGAGGTCGTCGTGGACGAAGAGGGCCACATGCGGCTGAGCATTAGTGGCTGGTTCCATGCCGCGCAGCCCGGAGAAGACGAATACGTTGCTGAGGAGGCAACCACCGCGCAAGAAAGCGCAAGCTCGCGTGATCAACTCGTGGGTCTCTTTCCTCACTTACCCGCTATCCCGCGACGTGATCACATACAAACGACTACACCTTTCTACAGACGTCGAGTTCCAACTTGGACGTGTGTGCTGGCAAGTTCACGCAGTACGACGACACTAATGACGACAGCGAACCTCCTCATCCGGACATCCCTCTGTCTCCCGCATATACGTCGTTCCTCGCCAAGTATCTCAGCCCGGCGTACCTACAACTCCGTACACTAAAGACTGTTTTGGCCAAGTTTGTCTCCGAGTCCAACCTGCAGTTGCAAAGTTTTCTCGTGGACGAGCTCGCGACGACTCTAGAAGAAGGGCTACGCGAGGCAGACGTAGCAGACGAGTTGGACGGAACGTCGCGCGGGAACAGGGTACCAAACCATGGGCTCGGGGTGCCTCCGTCATCTGCAGCGTCGGCGTGGACCATCAAAGGACCCCCTCACAAGTGGCGCTACTGTACGCTTGCGCAAGAAGCCGACTCCAATGCGTCGTCGTCGTCCCCGACCACGACAGCACGCGCAAAAGCAGAGAGCGTTCTGCGCGAGCTTCAGGATACGTTCTTCCCGAGCGCCGCGTTCCGCGCGTGGCTCACCATCGTGACCAAACTGATCCCACTGAGCTGTGCCGTCGAAGCGAGGCGATTTAGGCCTGGGTTGGACTACACGCTTGCCACGAGCGACGAGGGCGAGTCGCGGCTTGACGTCGTGCTCGGGCTAACCCCACAAGTGCAACCAAAGGAGGATGACGCCGAAAACGGGATCAAACGTGGCAAGGCAAAGGCAAAGGCAAAAGCGAGCGAAGACGAGGACCAGCCCACGGGGTGGCAAGCGGGAGAGTGGGGAGGCTGGGAGGTACACTTATCATATCTTGAGCTCTTGTGCCATAGCGGTTGACGTGCCTTGCGTTGTTAGTGTTATATGGCGCCACACGACGAGGAAGACGACCCAGCGGTGTACCGTTCTGGATCAAGCAAAAAAACACAGGCAAAGGAACGGTCTGAGTCGAGCGGCGCTTCTGCTTCGAACATTGCTGGTGAGGACGTGGAGAAAGACGAAGAGGACGAGGACAGTACTCTGTTGACATGGCAGCCACAGTTCAATTGTTTGCTTCTAGTTCTACGGGACGAGGACGTCCTGCGGTTCGTCAAGTACGTCTCCGCTGCCGCGCCGGGCTCCAGGTGGGACATCTGCAGCGAGTTCGAGGTCGGCATGGTTGACGATGACGATGACGATGACGATGATGAAGACGGAGAGGGAGACGAAGAGGAGGAAGAGGAGGAAGAGGAACCTTGACCTTGCGTCAAAGCAGGGGAAAAGTGGTTCGATCATGATGCATATGTACAGGAGTGTAGGTGTGTGATGATGCAAGTGATATCTACGAACTGTTCTCGCCTGGATTTCTCTCATTCCCCCCTGTCCTAAAACACAATCTTTTGACCCTGACTAGGTAAGATGGCCGCGGACTGGCGCTGAGCCTGCGCAAGGGCAGCCCCCGGTTTGGCACGTCGTGTAAGCGGCCGATTGTGTCCAACATGGACAGATCGCCGTGAACGAGGCGTCACCATTGCCTTCAGCGCGGTCCCCGCACTCTCCGCACCATCCTCCTCATCCCCTTGTTCAGTATGTCGAAGTCGACGTTGCTTAGTGTGCGGCGCATCTGCAAATGCATTCTGCCAGGCCTTTCCACTCCCACTTCTGCTTTTCTGACCTCGGTCCCCTTTTGGATGTCGAGGACCACCTCCCCGTCGGACGGCGTCAGGGGAGGCGTACTCAATGACGAGGTCGCGTCCGTTGAGACGATGATTTCGAGGATTGATCAACGCCTCAGTAGCATGCTCGATGCTCGTAAAGTCGACAAACCCGAATCTGGTTTCGAACGTTGCGTGTAGCGCATACATGCACGAAAAAGCGTCCGCATCAGCCAGTGCCCCTACGGGAAGAGTGGATGCAAGGCGAGACACTGACCCCTTGCAGGCACCGCTGTCTTCAAACGTGCCCATGCGGATCTTTCGTATCCACATGTCCTTTGATTTCGCTACATCCCCGCCTCGACTCTCGCCCACGCCCTGGTCTGCCTCCCTATCTACCTTGAGGGCAACCCCCTTGCCCTTGCCTTTGTATCCCCAGTGGCGATGCGCTTCAAACAATTCCCGAATCGACTCCTCGGTCGTCTCGAACCCGAGATTGCCCAGGAAAAGCGTGGGCGCAGGTGGTTGTTTCTGCGCACGCAATATCTTTTGTGCTGTTCGGGACAAACCCTTTCCTTGTTCTGTCGTGCCGCCCTCGGCCACTTTCTCGCTGCCGCCTCCGTCCGCCTGTCCGAAAGACTCTGTCTTGGCTTTAGCGGGTCGTCCCGCAAAGTCGTCACCTGTGTACACGTTGAATGTTAATTGCAGAGGAAGGATACATGTAAGGAGGGGGGAAGAGGACAGACGCACCGTCTTTGATGAGCAAGTTCCGGCCCTCGAGCTGGCCCTCGGAGAGCGTGGTCGCGGTCACTTTTGCTTCTGGCGTATCGAAATCGATGTACGCAAACCTAGTCATATGACATGGTCACACGACGACGTCCATACAAGAAGCATATACAACGTCCACCCGCGTGAATGGGACGTATGGTGGGGTGCGGTGGGGATAGGGGACAAAGGGGAAAGAAAGAAGAGTACACACCCCATGTTCTCGCCCTGCACCTGGTTTCCGCGTCGCATCGGCATATGAATCCGCATGATCGTCCCAACGCCATCAAAGAATGCTCGCAGAGCGTCTTGCGTCGTTCGAAAAGACAAGTTCCCAACCCATATCGAGTTCTGGCGTTTCTGGCGTCTTGGATCGTCTACGGTGGGGTTGGTTTTGGTCTTCGCCCTGGCCGTGGTCGTTTTGGTTGCGGCGTCGACGTTGGATGGCGTGCCATCGCCGAGCTTGCGCTTTTTGCGTGGGGACTCGTCGGACGCGGGAGCGAGCTGTCGTTTTTGCTTCTTTTTTTGCCGTCTCCGTTCGGCGTGCGAGAGCACAGTGATTTCTGTCGAGGGTAGTAGTTGCGGAGCGTCTCCCTCCAAGTCCTCTTCCGATTCGGCGCTGGTTGCGTCCGAGGTATCACAGTTGTCGAAGCCATCTGACGCTTCGACCTCGACTTGTCTTTTCTTTCTTGTTGGTGCAGGGGAGCTGCTGGATTCTGAGGACGATCCCGACGGCGACGACATGCCAGAAGTGTATACGTCAAGAAGAATGCGAAATGATCGCTTTCATTAGCACGTGATGTCATCGTGTACGATTACTAGCAGGTCAGTGCACGTTATACAGCATTAGTATACTATAGCATATCCTCCGTTCAAGGGTTAAAGAAGCATGCACCCCAAGCGCATATAAAGCATCCACACCAGCATAGATAGTGGACGCTCGGCCCAATCGAGTTGCTTACCGCATCAAGGAGCCTGTCTTCCTCCGCCCCGCTTCTTCGAGTACGCTCTTTGGTCCCCGTTTCGCCATCGCCCACACGAAGACGATAATGATGATGGCAAATTGCAGCCACAACCAGAGCTCCAGCACGAATGCCACAATACCCCGCTGTCGCGGTGCAGGCGGTGAATCCGTCGCCGCCTTCAGAGCCGCCGGGTTCTCCGGTGAAGACGGTCCCATGTCATCTTGCCAATCCAAAGATGAGGCTATTTCGCCCTTGCTCCGACTTATGGTGTCCACGATCGCGTCGAAAGCGTTCGCGAGCCGTTCAGGGATGGGCGTTGATGGTCGACTCGTGTCGAGGCTGCTGCGCTTGTCGGCAGGAATGAGTGTCCCTCCAAATCGCCCTTCTTTCCAGTGAGTAGCCCGCATCCGTATCGTCTGCGATTTTCGACGCTGCTTCTCCGTGGGAGGGGCTGGTTTGGCATCCAAGTCGCTTGGAATGCTGCGGTGTTGGCCTTCATGCCAAAATTCGGGTTGAAGCGCGGAGCTTCTTCGAGAAAGTGACTTCGTTGGCGTGAACACATCGGCAGATGGCTCTGGTTCCACCCGAGTGTGAACACTGGAAATAGACACTGCGCCACTAGCACTCTCAGTGCCAGGAATGATAGACGCCAAGCTGGCAATGCTTGACGTGCGGAAATGATGATTGTCAGAACTCCCGTCTTGTCCCAATTGACCGCCCCAGTTACCATCAAATGCAGCCCCAAGTTCACTGTCAAGGGTAGGAGGGCAAACAGCACCTTCATTGGGAGATACAGTCCCTACCAAGCTTGGGGGCAGAATTGGTGACGGGGAGCGGGATGGAGCAGCGCTAGATGTGTTACTTGGTTGCGGAATGAAGGGCACTGGTGGTAAACCTGGAATCATCATATCGAGCAAAGATGCAGCAGTTTCAGAAACAGGCGAATTCGGAGATAAGGCTTCCTCTCGGGGTAAATCGAAGAGACCGACAACCGAACGCCGCACCTTGGCGTGGGCGACCACGGGAGCGTTGTCTGGAAAAGCGGGATGTTTCAAGCTACTCTGCATGCCTGCATCAATTCCGCCTGCAAAGTCGATGGAAGCTTCAGCTGAAAGAGTGCGACGCAGGCTGGCAAATCGAATAGTCTCGTTTGCTTCGTCATTTTCAGCACCTTGGCTCCCTTCACTTTCCTTGGCGACCCATTCCACACCTTCCGCGTCCCCAAGGCTCTCGTAAACAAGACGAAGACTGGTTGCATCTCTCTGCACTTTCTGCAACTGAGCAGCCGTTTTTGCTTGTCGTTTAGTAATCTGAGCGTTAGTCTCCTCGAGTTCACGTATCTTGAGTAGGAGTTGAGACACGAGAGCGTATTCGTGAGTCAACGGCACTGGCGACTGGGTTGATGGAGGGAACCTGAAATGGTGTGATAAGGAGGCGGACCGCGAGAGCCCCGGTTGCAAGGTCACCCTTCTCGGTGGTCCGTCAAGATCACCTTCATCAACTCGTTGTGATCGGACGATAGCTTCCGAGATATGTCTGCGTCCAGCAGTAAACCTGTTCTTGGAGGAGAGCGCACTACCTGGTGCGAAATCCCGTATTTCCGCCTCTTCATCTCCATCGTCTGTCTTGCATCGCAGCGCACGGAATCGCTCCTCTCTCTCGCGTCTCCTTCTTTCTGCTTCCTCGTCTCTGAGGGCTGCACGCTCGCTGAATACCATAGCCTTCTTCTCGAGCTCGTCGCTTCTTGCGCGTGTATCGTCGAGTTCGTCCCGAAGTCCCTGAATCTCTTTCTCCAAATTGCGGAGCTTCTTTCGACCGGCTTGGTCAGCTTGGATAGACTCAGCCTCAAGCTTTTCGAGCTTGGCAAGAAGCTCGGCGTTCTGATCCGACAAGAGGGCCAGGTCCGCGGGTGACACGGAGACTCGACGATGATGTGGTCGAGGATGTGGGATAAACGCACTAGCATTCGCAGACCCGTGCGAATCGTCTGCGCTGTAGTAGTACGGTGACTGCGGTAGCTGAGAGTCGGACGACATGGGTGAAGGGGTCGAGGACCCCACCGGCGAAGACGACGTTGGGGAGGGCGGTAAACGTGCTAATAACGCCTGGTGTCTATTCTTCAATTCCCGATTGTTTTCATACAAACTCTTGTAGACCGCACTCGTCACGTTGAGTTCTGGGTAGGTTGTGGGTCAGAGGGCTCGAACTTCGCAGCGGTGGTTTTGAAGGCTAAGTACCCACCGAGTTCCCGATCTTTGATGATTTCGTCAGCTTTGTGGAGGAGATCAGTGAGCTCTTCTCTCGATCGTTCGTTCCACTGTTTCGATTGCGTTGAGAAGGGGAAATGCCAGTCACCCTGCGGGGACTCGGCAGAAAGTCTCCCATGCTCACTTGGCCTGGGCGGGTCGTCGGGGAGTGATAGACGGTATGGAGGTGGTGGGGATGTTTTGACTTGAGAAGAGGCACGCCGTGCCCTCGCAGGAGGCCGTGGTCGTGGGGTAATGGAACCGGCCAGCATCCAAATGAGTATGAATAAGGGAAGGGAACTTTTCAGTTTTGAACACGGCAGCAATTCTGTAGCAATTAATGGGGAAGAAAAGAGAAGAGCAAACGGCAGCACGATGAAAGCCAAGTAGGTAGAACTAAGCGTGCATCAGACTGAGACCGAATAGACACCGCCAATAGGACAGTGAAGTCAATGGAAGAGTCGCCACGCAAAGTTTCATGTGAATCCAGTCTGGCGCGCCTCTGCTCCATATGTTTATAGTCTTCCTTTGTCCATAATTTTGGAAATGGCCGCCTGGCGAAATGGCATCGCGTCTGACTACGAATCAGGAGATTGCAGGTTCGATCCCTGCGGTGGTCATTTTTTATATTATTTTTGCATGTCGTTCTCTGGGACGATGACCGTTGGGCCCTTGTGTGAGTTTGGAACGGAAGTGCTTCCCACCATAGGTCAGACTAACAATAAACGGTTTGGCATAGAAAGCTCGATAATCGATCAATGCAATCACAGTTTCACCCAGCCATCCTGCCGACCTAATACTTATGCGGTCATGATCCCATCTGGATTCTGCAGCACACATTCGCTAATCAACCGATCATGGGAAATAGAAGCAAGTGGATATCGTCTGATTGCGTTGCTGTTGATACCAGCCATCGGCCTGCCGACCTTACATAAAAGTTGGATGGCCAAGCACAAACCACCACTATCAGTTATGAACAATTTAACATCTTGACACAGATCTCTGACAGAAGTCCCCCAGCTCACTCGTTACACGGTACTACGAATTAGGAGATTGTGGGTTTCATCTTTGAGATGGTCGCGCACCACTCCTTCGGGATGCGTTTACTGACTCGGGCTGGAACTAGTTTTTATCCAGAATTTGAACATACCATATGTGACTTGGAGCTGTACAACTCGCAACGGTGCAGACGCGGGTGTTGCGGGGTATACGACAAAGTATAACGGAATTTGTTTGTCACTCAATCCAAACCAGGAATAAAGGTTAGTACAGTATCCATTCGACGCTGGCCCTCTAAGGCGTATAAGAGGACCTTTCTCTTGTAGGCTTCCTTTGTCTGTGTACGCTGGAGATATCATGTCCGGGGTCCCCCCGAACTCACTTTTTTCTGTGTTTGCCTTCTTAGGTTTTCTCCTGGCTGGTCTTCCATTACCCTGGCATATGCATTGTAAGTCATTCATATCAGGACTGCGCCTGCCACATTTTCATTGATTTGGGCCTGTCTAGCATGGCATGCGGGGGCCTGCATGTATATGCTCTGGACAAGCTTCGGGTGCCTCATCTTGTTCATCAACTCTATCCTATGGAATAATAATGTGATAAACTTTGCACCCGTGTGGTGCGACATAAGTAAGAGTACCTGCTTTGTCTCGGCGAAGATTCTCGTGAGCTGTTCCTAGGCGCTCGTTATCTCATAGGAGCTGGCGTTGGAATTCCAGCGTCATCGCTTTGCATCGTCCGTCGTCTTTACTATATGACGAAATTGCAGACGATCTCCGCAAAGGAAGAGGTAAATTTGCTGCCTGAGAGTATGCAAACAGTGCCTCCTGAACTTCCAAATAGAGGATATATGCGGTTATGATCGATGTGTCGATTGGAATCGGGCTTCCATGTGTTGTGATGGCGTTGCGTGAGCTCGTTCATCCAAATAATGTCGTGGCAGGTGAATCTCATTCGACCAACAGAATATGTTGTTCAAAGTCGTCGCTTCACTATCATCGAGCAGTTTGGTTGCTTCCCTTCTGTCAGTGGCACGCTTGCCGCGTACTTCTTGGTCTTCATGTGGCCACTCGTCCTCGGTTTGATCAGCCTAGTTTATGCAGGTTAGCAGTTGCGGGTCTTTGGTCGATCTTCACGGTCTCATATGCCTAAGCTACTAGTGCTCATATTTCGCAGGGCGCTTTACCAGAGGGAGCAATTGAAAAGAGTGCTCCACGCAGGATTCCTCGTCAGTGCTGGGCACTATTGGCGCCTCATGGCGCTCTGTACGGTGGAGATCATCTTCACTGTTCCGTTGGGCATCTACTTGATCGTCATGGACGTTTTAGCGGGTGTCGACCCATACGTGTCGTGGGGCCAAATGCACTCCGACTTCTCTGAAATTCCCCAGATCCCGGCCGTCGTCTGGGAAAGTAATGCTAAAATGGCCACTGGGGTGGAAACATCAAGATGGTTCTACATTCTTGGCGCATTCGTCATTTTTGCATTCTTCGGTTGGCCTGAGGAAGCAAGACGCTTTTACTACCGGGCGTTTTGGTCTGTCCGCCGTCGTATCTGGTATTCAAAGGGATTCAGTTCATCGCTTCTGCCGTAGGTTTGTTGGTGATCAGAAACTCACTCGCTGACATGGACTCGTCCTTCTAGCACCCCCATTCATAACGCGAATCAATGTTGCACGATATCGAAACGCCTCTCCATGCCCCGACAAGCGCGGGTGAGATACTACTCTCTGCGGACGTCACTCGTGTTCGAGGCACCGCCGCGGTCGGATTCTCCCTTGTCAAGCTTGCAGCTGAGCGAAAGAAAGGGGTTCATTAATGTTGAGCGTCCACCGAGACTCCCCTCTTTGAGCTACCTGGCACGCTACACAAGGGTCTCATGGGGAGGCTTGATTACCCCCCCTGAGCCAGCACTTCGCAGGGATCGGTGGTCTCGGTCCCTGCAGGTTATCGGTCAATTAGTCTGAATTTCTATAACGCGGTTCTTCTCGCTTTCTCGCTGGTTTCCTGTATACATATCTCACGGACGTCTGAAATCGTATCATGACTTAATGATCGCTCTTCCGAAGTCTGTACTGTGCGGCGTTAGAGGTGCATTCTCACGAAGAAGTATGTTGACTTTGAGTGCCCCAATCCCGTTTCGCAGCTTGATCTCATCACTGCGCGGGTCCTTGCTATACAGAGGGTGAGTGAATGTTTGATCAAGGACGATCGATCACCACCATCATTCTAGTAGGCCATGTCCTTTCGTACGCCAAGTTCCAGCAAGTCCGGATCCCTCACTTCGGATTCGAATTCGGATACGGACAGCATAGATTCACTCTTTGATGAACTTTCAACGATGTCAATTCCGGTAGCGATGCGACGCGTCCCGCCCATTCCAGGACTGTTCGTCCCACATGTCTTCATCCCTCCGGAGCTAGCCACGCAGATCGCACGCGAGTGCATGCGTCTCTACTTTGACGACAGGGACGTCAATCAGATCATGCTTTTTGGACGTACCGCGACAGCCACGGACGGAGAAGAGGACGATATCGACACGAGGATGGGCAAAGGCCTTCCGTCGATCTTGGTCCACCTGCTCCATCAGCTATCAGTGTTGTTGCAGCCCTGGATTCCAGGCGATCTTCATGATCATCTCTTTCCATCTAAGAGTGTGCAACCTCGAGCACGACAAGCGATTCTGAATCTGTATCGTCCTGGCGAAGGCATTACGCCACACGTGGACCTGCTGAACAGATTTGATGACGGGATCATTGGGGTCAGCTTGTGTGGAAATTGCGTCATGTCCTTTGAGGAGGTAGAGAATACGGGTGGAGGTTCTGTGGAACGCAGGGAGGAGGGGAAGAAATGGGACCTATACCTGCCGGAGAGGAGCGTCTTGGTGATGTCTAAGGACGCGCGATATCACTGGAAGCATGGGATACCTGGAAGGACCCACGATATCGTTCAAAACGAGGATGAATGCTGTGGACCATGCCTCATAAAAAGAGGAGTTAGATTAAGTGTTACGTTTCGATGGTTACTTCCTGGAGCAGATATCGTTGGTGGGCCAGTTGCATGAGTCCTACATTCATCAGTGCAATTCTGAAGGGTTTTGGTTTCTGATTGTACTGCACGGAATGAGTAGAGAAGATTGCGGTAAAGCAGTGAGAATTAATCGTGCTCTATGATCCTATGCCTATGTCATTCATACAAGCGGTGCCTAGAGTCCACCACGTAGGGCGAGGACGAGGTGAAGGACCGCTCCAGCTGAAATATTGAAATCTTTAGCACATTTCTCATCAGGCCTAGAAGGAGCTTAAGCGCGATCAGATGTTGGTCGAGAACGCGTCTTACATCTGCCTTCCACCAAAGATCAACCTTTGTTGTTGTGGTGGCACGCCCGACTGTTCCTCAACCTTCTCCTTGATCCGAGTAATCTGCATAGAATATGTAGTTAATCGACATCCAACGAAAGTCCATTTCAGAACTCACCCTGTCCTCCGAATCAATGTCCAGTTCGATCTGGGTGCCACTCGATGAGATAGGGTGCCGCGAAGTTGTCGCAGGACTCACCTCCTTTCCCGTCAGCGTCTGGAAAGATAAGTGATCAGTATATGAAAACGAGTGATTCCGTTGAGAGTGCGCACCTTGACCTTGATCAGCATCTTTCAAGTGAGGAAACCCTCAACTGTTGCACGCGTTGGCCATTAGGGTCGCTGAGTAAGCTGACCACTGCCACAGAGGGCGAGTCACGATCAGGTGTCGAACTTATACAACTCCCGAGGCCTCAAGTTCACACTCGTTCGGCTAAGGACACCCTCGGGATGGATGGGACTCGAATTAGTCAGACCAAAGCGAGTAAACTAGGAGACGGTCACGGGATCCAGGGACCGTTGGTCACTATACTAATGCCCGACTGAAACGACACTTCAGGCGGGCTTTGGCCTTTCAACACGCACGAGGTTGCAGATAAGCATATCAAGTAGCCCCGAAAAAGGTTTACCACCTTGCACCAGGTTCGAACTGTCGTCGCTGGAAAGCTCAGCGCTTGTACCTCCGCACAAGTCACGTATTTTGTAGGATCGCTCTCAAATGCACTCGCGCAGGGGCAGACAAGGAAACTATGCTCAGCTACAAAGCGACGACGCGATTGTCTCTCGGCTTGCACAGCAAGATAAAGTTCCCTGGTACAGAAAACCTAACCTTCGATGTCTGTATCTCCTGATGGTGCCGACCTGTCTCGGAGTGGAGGCGACGAGTGGGCAAGTATTTACACCATGGTACGCGGTCTCCGGTGAATGCTGATACAACGGAAGTTTTGACACTTCCATGGTCAATGGCCTACAAGCTGTGCCCTCGTGGCTTGAATGTAAGTTAGTCACCTAGTTGACGCTGTAGTTAGACTGGAGCTGATAGGTTACTGATGAGCTTCACTTGAACGATAGATTACGGTCATCCTCGCTCCACTTCATTGGGTCTCATGGTCGCCATGTATTCGCTAGGTTCTTTTGCTGTCGTTCCGTTTGTTCCCATCGTTGTTGATAAGATTGGGAGGCGATATCCGATATTACTCGGAGGTGCAATCTCGATAGTTGGAAGCATTATTCAAGGGTCTGCGTTGAGCTGTGGGTAACAATTGTATTTTGAAAGCCGAGGACACCTTTCATCCAGAACGCAATAGTCGCAATGTTTATCACTGCTCGTTTTATACTAGGAGTCGCCAATATCTTCTGCATCGTGGCTGCATCTTCATTGATCGGAGGTACGACGATATGAATTTAGCTTTCTTATCAGCTACCAAGGTAGATAAACAACTCTCACATCCAAAGGAGCGAGCGGTCCTCGGTGGTCTTTTCAACGTATCCTACTACGTCGGTAAATTGAATTGGTAGCGATTTATTGGGAGTTCAAGCTGATCTTTCCCTAGGTGCAATAGCTGCTGCTGCGGTCACCCTTGGGACGTTTGCTATGACCAGTGATTTGGGCTGGAGAATCCCATCACTCCTTCAAATGCTCCCTAGTATACTTCAAGTCCTCTTTACCTTGTCCCTCCCAGAATCTCCCCGTTGGCTCATATCAAAGGGAAGAGGGGACGAAGCGTATGCTATTCTGGTGAGATATCATGCAGAAGGGGATGAAAATTCGGAATTCGTCAAGGCAGAGCATACTCAGATCGAGGAGACGCTGGGAACGGAGCTGAGGATTGCCCAGACAAATTGGAAGGAGGTGCTATCAACATCGGCAATGCGCAAGCGGGCCTTTATTGCAACTTTGCTTGGTCTGTTTACGCAGTGGAGTGGACTTGGATTGGTCGGGTAGGCCCTACTTTCGATTGTCGTTCGTTGGGGCGCCCGAAACACTTATGACGTCGACAGACACTTTCTTTCCCTCAGCCTAGATAATATTGGCATCCACGATAATTGGTCCAAAAACTTCATCAACCTCGCGAAGGCTTCCTGGAGCCTCATTATCACTATAGCGATTGTATTGATAGTGCCCCGATACCCTCGACGGCACATGTTTCTAGTAAGTAATCTATATCTGACTACGCTCTTCTAACATCTCTGTAGGCGTGTACCGTCTCTCTCTTTATTGTACTCACTGCTTGGACTATGGCTAGTGCAGAGTATTCGTTCACTCACAGCAAGGTCTCCGCTCGGATAGTGATCGCGTGAGTATGCAGGTCAATGAAGACTATTCTTCATTCTCACGACACGTTCAACGTATAGTCTCATCTTCTTGCACAGCCCAGCTTACAACGTAGGGTTCGTCGCCTTACCTTTCAGTGAGTGTTGCGTTATGTTATCTTGCACCACCCTTTCACTACAAAGGACCGGGACATAAACAGCTTATTTGGTTGAACTTTTCCCTTTCCATGTCCGAACCAGGGGCATTTCCATCTACCAGTGGTGGGCCCGCGGTGCGGGGTTTGTCAATCAGTTCGTGGATCCTGTTGGGATTGACCTCATAGGTACGTTTACTCCATCCATCTGTCTTGTGGTTTGATAAATGGGGCGTGATAGGCTGGAGATGGTACATCTTGTAAGGTCTTCTTGAGATGCAAATTGGCACGTGCTAAAAGATGTCAGCTACTGCATTTGTACTGCCTTCCAGATCGTGTTCGTCTACTTCATGTTTCCAGAGACATCGGGGCGCACGCTTGAGGAGCTCACATGCTGTAAGTATGCCTGTGGGATACACGTTTCGTCTTCTCATAGATACCTTGATAGTATATGAAGACGAGCAGGAACCATTCGCGCATAGTGGGACTGAGACACTACGTAGGCCTACTAGGGAGGCTGAGACGTATGGTACCATGGAAAATAGTCCTGGGAGGGTCATTCGGAGCGAGCAAGGATAAATTCACTGTTTGTCTGTCGTCGGTCCAGCTAGCTCGATTAAAAGGATACTTGAGGCCTAACATTAAGTATACTCCTACTACACGATGACCGTCCTTGTGCCAAATCATGATTAAAGGCTTCATACTCCACTACTAGTGGGGACATATGGCGTAATATCTGCACATTTATTCAGCGCGATTCTGATTGGCCTCGCGCCACTTCGATTGGCCCCGTGCGATTTCGATTGTGCGCGCGCGACCCCAGTTCACTCTGCGCAAATTTTTACCATGTCACAACACTTGTGAGCTTTTTGATCGACCATGCACATAATTCAGAAGAGACAGACAATATTGTGTATACTATGTGCATACGGTACAAGCATGATGAATCACAGATCATGAAAGCTGAATTTGAGCTTGTCAAACAAGCCATCGTATATGCTAGCGACGAAGATATCGACATGTGATCGCTCGGGCTGGATGAGATCGGGGTGGCAGCGCGCTTGCTAATTCCAACACTCCCCCTCAAGCCGTGCACAACCCAAGTTCGACAGCGGAATCCTTGATCTTGGGGATGGTGATGCTTTGGTAAGTGAGTGGGTGACCATACTGGTGCTTGGGCGGATCTTGTCGTCATCGACGGCTCAGTGGGTGAAAATGAAAACAAACATGTTTCGGCGTGTTCGTGCGTGCGTGGTGCTGATAATCTTGCGCGAGTGTGATGGCGGATTGGTCGGGCCGTCGCGCGGTTCCTGTGCTGGCACGTCGTCCTCGTAGCTAACGACTTCAGTGTGATCCCTGGTAGGTTTAGGTGCTCGCCAGCTCGCTTGGGGTATCCAAATGGCAGCTTGGATGGCCTAGGTACGTTCCTCGTAGTGCGCTTGCGCCATTCGTGCTGATTCGCCTCCTTGTCAGCTAGCAACTCCGTTTCGACTCGTTTCGGGTCGCAGCATGTGATACTTGTTGTACCATCCATCTGGCCTTGTCTTCCATCGTATCCGTCGCCTATACCATCGTGTTGGTGCTTCCAACGGTCCTCAACGTCTCCTACTGCCTCCTGCTCACCCTGCTGGCCTCCTGGCTCTCCAGATTGACATAGCGCATTCGCTTTATCGAACCGCCTGTCTCTGTCGTTCTCAGAGTGTTCAAGGTGTGTCCTGCAGCCTCTCTGTGCCGCCGCTTGGCCTCCCAGGTCCTCCTGCTCGTCTGGTGCTCTCTGAGGTGAGTCACCCTTGATTCTTCACTCTGGCCATTCTTGGACATGTTCTGATGCGTTTCGCAGGTTCTTCGGCCTGTTCCTGGCATCCCCATCGCATCCTGGCGCTCTCGATGCGTCCGCTTTGTCTCCGGTAGGCTGCTCGATGCTTGCTGAGTCTCTTCTCTCCTCCTCAAGCTCGACATTCGGGGGTTCGTTCTGCGCGATCGCGGCTCCGTCTGGCGGTTCTGGTAGCTCAGGTGGGTCCCTTGGCATGTCCTCGTGCCGTTCTGGATACTGACTTGGCTCGTTCGTAGCCAACAACTTCAGCCCGACTCCCTTCAAGTCAGCGCTGGCACCATTCGTTGCGCTTTCATTGCTGCTGCTATGGCCTCGTCGACCATCTCCGCCACCTTCCTGGATCTCCAGCAGATCCTTGATGTCATTTGCTTCGTTGCCAGACTCGTCCGTCATGCCATCTGCGCTGTCTCTCGCACCTGCATGGTTCGGTGGCCTTCTGACTAGATGCCTCACCCGGTCTTCGTTGTCGCAGTCTGTACTGCCCCCTAAGTCCTCCAATTGGCTCTTTTGATGCCCTGGTATGTCTTCATGGCTACCCAGCTCTGTTTGCGGGTCCGCCCAACTGACTGACATCCTCCGCCGACTAGACTGACCTCCTGGCGTGCTCGGCTCATTTGAGCTCTCCACAGGCTCGGTGTCGATGCAGTGGCCTCCAAGGTTATCTGTGACTATTGTAGGTGCGTCCTGACCTTCCTTGTGCATGTCCTGACCCTCGTAGCTGGCTGCCTCGACGAACTCAACGGTCTCGATGGTCTGACCCCCTAGTGCACTCGACTTGACTGTTGGCTCAGCACCATCCTTGGGTCCTCCTGGGTCGTCTTCCAGTGTAGTCTCATCCTGGCACACGATCGGGTCATCTGTCCGGGCCACTAGTTGCTGTATGCGCCCTCCAGGGTCGTCATCTGCGGTCCTCAGCGACTCATCAGCGTCATCGATCGCAAACTGATCATCCCACTCCCCCTCGAGCGATACGCTGACAGCTTCTTGTAGGTGTAAGGGCTGTGGCCAAGCCTCGCTCGCCACGTTCTTGTCTTTGTGAGCTTCGGCGCTCACCGTTTGCCTATTTCGTCAGTTTCCACAATCTCGACTTGGTCTTCACAGGATATTCCAGGCAACATGTACGCGTGGCTGATGTCATCACCGCCGTTCTCTCGGCTGGCTCGTGCGGTGGGATCCTCGCTGGCGGCGCTCTCGTCCTTGGCTCTCTTGCCTGGACTCTCTGCCCCAGCCTCTTGTCCTCTCTGCTCCTCGGCCTTCTCGCCCTCTCTGCCTGCCCTCTCAACCGCTTCCTTGGCCTCTTGGATCTTCTGGCCAGCTCTCGACTTGAGTGGCTCATCTGGCTTGTTATTTGTTCACGTCGCGATGTTCTCCAGGTCCATAGCAGGGTCCGCGCAATCGACCGACACCTTGTCATCGACTCTCAGCGCTCGAGACTCCTTGAGGTCCCAGACGTTATCAAGTACATCTTCCTCAGTAACCGAGAACCAATCGCCGCCGTTTGGCCACATGAGTCTTGGTTGTTGCAAGTTAATGTTCTGGGTGCTCGAACATGGAGTTGGCATTCAATGGGCATGTCGATATCTTCATCGCTAGCATATATGATGGCTTGTTTGACAAGCTCAAATTCAGCTTTCATGATCTGTGATTCATCATGCTTGTACCGTATGCACATAGTATACACAATATTGTCTGTCTCTTCTGAATTATGTGCATGGTCGATCAAAAAACTCACAAGTGTTGTGACATGGTAAAAATTTGCGCAGAGTGAACTGGGGTCGCGCGCGCACAATCGAAATCGCGCGGGGCCAATCGAAGTGGCGCGAGGCCAATCAGAATCGCGCTGAATAAATGTGCAGCCATATCTTTGACTGGCCTTGAACAAATTTAATTTACTTCCTTTTTATCTGACACTTTGCACGGCCTGCCCTGCTTTAGTTAAGGTTCCATTCTGCAATTTTCCATTGAGCTCGCTTCAAGTGTGCATTACTGGTTAAGGTTTAGTGCATGATAAGATGACTGATAAGAGCGAAAAGAACACATCTCACCGGCATCTCGCTGGCAAGTGTCCTCAGGCCAGATTGTCCATAGTTAGCATGTAAATCTGCAGCTAGCACAATTACAAACAATATATGTCGGTTTTGTGGTTATGAGCCAATGACTGAAATGCCCATCAATGATACACTCGAAAAACTGTAAATTTCATGCTATGATTTCAGTACTGCAAAAGACCAGACAGTATAAGCCCTTGTTTTTTTCACATAATATTAGTCTATAGTACAATACAGTATGGTTAGGTACTCTACAAGAACCCTCTGCAGCAGGTGTGACGCTGTATTTCCACTTGGCGCAAGTGATGGTGGGTGGCGCAAGTAGCGGTCCAATACTGTAAAGGTCAATCACCGGATCACGTCTAGAGTTGTAAGCCTCCCGAGGAACCCCGACACTTCTCGCTCATCGAACGTTCAGTCCACTGTTAACGCGTGCTTTGCCGAGTTCTTGGCATGACTTCACATTGGACGAAACTGGTCGTTGTTATTCACTGTACATCATAGCGTTCCCGTTATATTTCGATGTCTCTTTCTGTATTCTGAAACATGGTTTCTTTCGGATGATATCCTAGCTTTTAGTAGTGCTGTAGAGCTTGACTTTGGATACCGTCGTACGTCCTTGTGAATAGTACAATAGGTAGCTCTTACCGGTTACTGGGGGATGTAGTACCCGGCGTCATGCAGGGTCCTATGTCTCTATCAGATACATCCCTGCAACACGTCCAGTCTCGCCTAGAATCCATGTTGGCATCTGGTCCGTCGTTATGGTGTCCTACCCACTTCCCCGCGCTCTGACGACGGCTCCTACGGAGCTCCCCGCCTGGCATCCGCATCGACCGCCGCCTCCTTCACCCGTTCAGAACCTTTATACGTCGTCCTTATACCCCCCCATCGATCGCATTCTGTCCGTCACACCAATTCCGAGCCTATCTAACAAGTTCATGTTCATGCCCATGTCGACGCCCACAGGCGGGACCGGCAGGACGAATTGGCAAACGATAGAACGTGGCAGCGAGCTCACGACCACCCCTTTCGGGGACGCATTGCGACCGGGGATCTGCTAGCACCAACATGCGTGAACGTGGATTTGAATTTGGGGAGTGAAATCAGAATCGAAATCGAACACGCGAGCGCGTCCATCGAGCTGGACGCTAGGGGCGCACACGTACGCGTGTCCCTCGCTCGTTCGCTTTCTCTTCTTGCCAACCGTGTCGTGTCGTGCCCTGCCGCGTCGCGCATTGGCCTAGTTGCAGTCTTCCTGTGCGATGGGCTGTTTCATGAGGAGCGACGTCAGACTTTCGTGAAATACTTTTCTGGTGGGTTCCGTGTCTGGGAGACGTGGAGACAACGAAGAGACGAACGCGTCGGAGAGCGGACTCGAAGGGGCAGGTTCCACAAGTAAGGGAAACGGCAGGGACTTGGACTCACCTTCGAGGAGCTGTCGAAGTGTAGTGTAGGTCTGTGCTTAGAGTGACGCCGGGATTAGTTTGGACGTTGTTGACTTGAGCTCGGGCATTAGCTTCGGGTACGAGCTCGTCAGTCGAGCTAGTGGGTTCATGGGTGGGAGCTCGCGATGCAAGCACAGGA
>JBBPKI010000177.1:0-36190 GCA_038089155.1 Nevesoporus exiguus
CTCAAGAGGTTACATGTGCGCATACACCACCACAAATGTCACGTGATGTGCACTTACCACCCGTAACCCATAACCCCTCATAACCCATACACTAGCCTGTCTCCCGACACGTATGGGTTATGAGGGGATTGAGTGTATATGCGTCATGATTAAATGTCTAGTTCCGTGGTATCACAGCCAGGGCGATCTCTAACTGGTCTTCCACTAAGCTTGCTGAGACCCTACACAAACACGGCGGGGTCAATCGTGAGCAGCGTGGGTCCAAAATTCAAGGCAGCGCACCCCTCCAAGTCCTGTACAATATAATCGATGCTGCCATCTGCCTCCCTCAGGAGGGTTTGTGGTTGATGAGATGTACAGACTGCGAGCGTTCGAGAACCAGCAGCCCGCCCTGCTTTGAGACCGGAAGGTGCATCTTCGATCACGAGGCCTAGTGCATGTGAGCATCAGGAAGAGTCGTTGATGAATTCGAAATACATTTTTCGGGGGGTATACCGAGCGCAGCAGCGCCGGCGATGTATGGCCCTGGTTTAGGTTTGCCTTCTGTAACATCGTCCGCAGTCACGTAACCCATTTGTGGTATCGGAAAGGAGCATTTGGTGATAGCGAGGCTTGCATAGAATCTAGATGCTGATGCGGGTTTCATCACCAGGATACAAAGAGGTGCCGTCTGGGCGGGTACCTGACGTAACGATGGTCCACCTATCCGGAGTAATCTCACTGAGCTGTGTGAGGATTGGTGAGCCGGAAATGGGCGTTGCCGACGAGCTCGATAGTCACCTCCTTCAGTAGTTTCTGTGCTCCGTTCAGGACTTGAGGACCCAGACCGTCCCTTTGATTGGCCACCAAGACTTCGAAACGCATGATCTCTTTCTACGACGGCCCCGGCTCGTGCCATGGCTCGGTTCATTGATCAGCGGATGAACTCACCTGGAGCTGTGTCTCATCCGTGATCCGGCAGTACTCGCGCAATGTGTCCGCCAGTCTCCTCCCATGAGTCAGGTGGGCGATATTGCTGGGAAGATGAGTGTACTGCTTGCGAAATTCATCCCAGGCATCGATAACGCCGGGGGTAGAGTCGATGAGAGTGCTGCAAGGTAGTGTTAGGAATTGAAAACTCTCGAGCTGCTAGTCACTACCCATCGAGATCAAAGAGGACCTGTGGAGATGGTGAACGAGTCCAGTCTAGGGAAGAAGGAACATACCGCACAGACTCGGACTCGTTCCATCGCCGCGCGCTGCAAATGTGCCTCACATCTCATATCCGACCCTCAATGAATTCAAAGTCCGATAGCCAGTGCATAGCCATCACGTCCACGTCTCCATGCCCATATTAACATGAGGCGTCTGGTCGCCTTCAGTCGTTCGTCCACCCGCGACCACCCACCTCTAAAGTCATGAAGTTTGGCCTGTTCTCTGCACTGTTGCTTTCTTCTCTGGCTTCAGCCAGCCCAGGCCGCTACCTGCCCCGGAATGAGGTGGTCGCTGCGGATACAAAGTAAGTCCGGTCTGGCCTGCTGTCGTGCCTATGCCTTACAACAATGCTCTTGGTTTGACAGCTCAACCGATCCCCAGACTTCGTTGACCCTCGTTCCTTCCGTGATCGCCACAAACTTCTCGCAGGACGGTCTGAACACGAGCACTACCGAGGCTGGCGAGGTTGCTTCACTCGTGTCGCCCAACAACTTCATCAACTATTGTGCTACGCTCCCCCACCTCCCCATTACCAATGGCCAGCAGCTCAATAATGGCTCTTGTAACCCTGCTCCGATGGGAGCCATCCCTTCAGCTTCCAACATTCCGAGTGTAAAGTTTGTGGAGCCTTTCAACCTTGCCGTCATCCCACCGAATGTCACCTTTCAAATTACGGTGGCCACGGAGAACATCGCGACGGGTTACTTCGCCAACCCAAACACAAACTACCTTGCAGCGCCCCAGCAACTCGATCCAACCACTGGTTTCATCCAGGGGCACCTGCATATCGTTATCGAGGCTCTCAAATCACTCAATCAGACCACTCCCACGGACCCAACCAAGTTTGCGTTCTTTGTGGGCCTGAACGACAAAGCCGATGCAGACGGCCGTCTTTATACCAATGTCACTGGTGGCCTTCCCGAGGGCACATACAAGATATCAACCATCACCGCTGCGACGAATCATCAGTCCGTCGCTTTACCGGTTGCCCGGCGTGGCTCTTCGGATGACGCGGTCTACGTGAGTCCGAACTTTGGGCCACCAAGGCTACCTTTGCAAACGGTCATCTGACGTCTTGCCGTATACGTAGTTTACCGTCGCCAACCAAAGCAGCAGCACCCTCGTACACTCATCGACCTTCTCGGTCCACCGTCTCACTGGCTGCCCCTCCTAATACCGCTTCTCCCAGCTAGTAGAGGGAACATTATCGGGACTTGCTAGCTTGTGCAATGTACTCTTCTAATTTGACGGATTAGGACTCGTTGACGGACTACCCCCGGCAGTCTACATCATTATTGCATATAGCAGAGACATTACGTCGATCCATTCGTCCGTAGCAGTCAGTCGCAGTAAATAGTTCGCTTTATGTTACAAGTATGAGATGCGCTTCCTTTCTTGACATGGGCAAAAGATCGGCACGCAATTTCGAGTCATTTGTTCGGTTCACTCCTCGGTTCACTTTCATCTCTCCTTGTAGCTGCAATCTGATCGCACTTTTGTCGTGAGTCTTCAACCTCGGAGACTCTTGCCTCGCCTCATATGTCCGTCATTACCAACATCATATACACGTCGAACGATAGCGACTTTTGCAGCATCTTTGATCATGTCCGACCCGAGGGTCCCTGTGATCATCAAAGTCCCCGCGACTTCTGCCAACATCGGGCCAGGCTTTGACGTAGTAGGGCTCTCTCTCTCGCTGTACTTGACGCTCACCATCAAGTTTGGACCTCCCTCGACCTCCCTCGTGAAAATCACCTACTCTGGAGAAGGCGCCGACGAAGTTCCCCTCGATCCCTATCAGAACTTGATGACCCGCGTCGCCCTCTATGTCCTGCGCTGTAATAACCACCGCTCGTTCCCCCGCGAGCTCGTCAGCATCCATGTGGACAATCAGATACCCTTTGGCCGCGGGCTCGGCTCCTCTGGCGCGGCCGTTATCGCGGGCGTGCTCCTCGGGAACGCGCTCGGGCAGCTCGGTCTCTCGCGCGAACGCATCCTCGACTACGCCCTCATGGTCGAGCGACACCCGGACAACGTGACCGCAGCGCTCGTCGGCGGGTTCGTCGGTTCGTACCTCCGAGAGCTCGATCCCGTCGCGAGCGAGGCCGCGCAGGTGCCGCTCTCGGAGGTCCTGCCAGAGTACCCTCCCGATGCGGGAGAGGAGTGGGGACTGTCGCCGCCCCTTCCTCCGTTTGACATTGGGCATTTCGTGCGTTTCGGTTGGTGTCCTGCTATCAAGGCCGTGGCGATCATACCTCGATTCGAGCTTAGCACCGCGAGGGCAAGAGAAGCGTTGCCTACGGAGTACTCTCGCGGAGACCTCGTAAGCGGACTCGGTACGGACGTGCCTTTTGGTGGTTCGACTGACGGACGCCCTAGGTTTTCAACATGCAGCGACTTGCTGTGTTGACCACCGCACTTGGACGATCGCCACCAGACCCCCAGCTTATCTACGAGGCGATGAAAGATCGCGTTCATCAACCGTATCGAAAGCGACTAGTACGTTTTTGCCATGTCGTGGTCCATGGGTCGTCAATTTAGCAATCCTTTCAGATTCCCGGCTTACCAGAGGTGACCTCATCACTTACCCCGCAATCACATCCTGGCCTACTTGGTATCTGTCTCTCAGGAGCAGGGCCAACAATTCTGGCTCTTGCAACCCACAATTTCGAGGGTATTGCAGAAGGGGCTCGTGTGATATTTGCGAAAGAGAACATACAAGTAGACTGGAAATTGCTCGAAGTCGTTGGCGGAAGCGAGTGTTACACAGTAGAAGCAAACTAGTTAGAGTTAGAAGAAGGATTAAAAAAAGTGATCATTACTGGTCGTACTGTATCATGACATGCGTGCGTCCTAGGTATATACTTCCGGGTATCCTAAAATCCAACGTGTCCCGTCTCTAACCCCTTGCATTGAGGCAAACAGCTCTCATCGCGACAAGGGATGTCGAACTGTCGTCGAAGGGTAAATCAACGGTGAACATCACATCGCTGCGGTCGCCGTTTAGGTAGACCGGCAGTGTCACTAGGTTGCTCTCGTCAATTGCGTCCTCATCTTCTTGCACCCAGCGAATCCGAGATGCGTTCAGGTGAACTGGTTCGCCATCGTTGAGCACAAGCCTCTCGGCTTCTGCGTCCCATGCAGCTCCCTCCAATGTCAACCCTGAACCATTATTATTAGAAAATGAACTGCGAGAAATGCACTCTTAGGTCTTACCGTCGACGATAAAGGTTCCGGAGTTGCTCATCTGACCAATATCCAAGCGCAGACTCAGTGTCTCTAGACTCCAGCGCTTGCGGTGGGCGACAGTTTGCCGAGTGGCCGTAATATACGCCTCCGGGAAGAACAGTCCTCCGAGCCAAACTTCCACATCAGATAACGACTGCTGCATCGTCGTAATGCCGTCCAATTGAGCAAGCCGACGCGCGAGATCCGGAATCCACTCCGAGACTGACATGGCCTTGGGAACCTTGTATCGCTTCCAGTGTGTCGGGATAGTACCTGGATCATTTCAGTTCGGTTCAGATCAAGGCAGCATTGGACCCACCTTTGGTCAGAGAGTTCATTAAAGCGCGGAGGTGATTAGTCTGCTTCAGTTCACCCTCGCAAACCTTGATAACATCCGCAAGATCCTTGCGGACCTGGTCAAGTAACTTGCGTCCGATGGAGCCTTCCCGGAAGAATAGGCGATAAAGCGGGTCCGGGTTGTCAGTTGACTGTTTGGGTAATATATTCAAGGACTAGACAGTGTGTTAGTTACAAGCTGATTATCCCGAACAACGTATTCTTACCGATGGGAGCTGCGTCAGCCATTCGTGACAACGCTCGTGCAGGTTGCGCATCCATGCGGGCTGCCGTGAAGACTGACCCTTGGAAGGGCTACCAGTGTTCGGAACGTCATCCTCGTCATCGGCTAGGGTTCGCATCTTCCGCAGCTTGCTGAGAAGCTCGTTACCTGTAACAAGTGATATTAGCTATACGAAACAAACCCCGGCTGAACTCACCTTGGGCAACAGCGATGACTCTTTCTGCGGTAGGAGGCAGTGTCAGCCATGATGGCGGTTCACGGTCTGGTAGCCCTTGCACCCATGATAAGAAATGCTCCAGTTTAGTGCCGTCCGGAGCTCCAAGGACCTGGCTACTATTGATACTAGGCACCAAGTTGAAATCCACGTTGTATGCAGCCGGAGTGAACAGCTTATCGACGAACGCATCCAGAATACGCTGGTCGAAATCACTGTCGACACGCCCACCGTACACCGATTGTTTGATGAGCGTCCGCAGCGCATCCCATGGAATCGTGGCAGGGTCCACATTGGCTCTCCCTTTAGCAATAGTGTTGAGCCACGTGTCGATAGTGCCAAAAGCAGAGGCCATGTCGGAGTCGTTGAAGTCGTACGTTTTGCTCCACCCCAGTGGAACATATCGCAAACGTTCTTGTACAACAGCGTGGAACCAAGCGAGGAGGAAGTACAAACGGACCTTTTCTGCAGGCCCTTGAGCAAGCCGTTGCGGGGAAATCGATCCCAGCGAGTCGAGCAAGTTGGCCTTGATCCCTGGCGGAGGTTCGTTCATGATGATGCGGGACCGCCGGAGGATGTTGACAGGAATGGACGGATTAGCCTCCATGGTCAAGAAAAGGCGGAAGTTGCGATGCGGATTGAGTGTTTGTAGCTTCTTCTCCAGCTGTCCTAACCATGAAGGTGCCAAGTGCACGTTTTTAAGGAGGACCCATGTCCCTTGTCTCGATGCTGCAGCGATGGCTTGATCCGCGAGAGTAAAGCCTTCCTGAGAGCCCATGGCGACCGAAGCAGATCGCGCTCCCACAGTTTGTATAAGATTCTCAACACGGTAGCTAGCATCATAACCAGTCACAGATACCAGAGCAAGCGGGGTTGTAGCGGGAGCCTCGTTTGAAACCATGGCGCCGAGGTCGAATTCCGACGGCAAGTCATTCTGGAAAACAGTCCGCACGAACAATGCGGTGGATTGCAGAAGACGATCAGGTCGCAAGCACTTGACAATAAGCATCGAACGAAGAGCCTCCACAGCAGCTGCTTAGGTGTTAGAATATGGTCCACTTGGACACAAGGGGCGGACACGTACGCGTACTCGGTTCCCAAGGTAGAGGTACCATCGCTTCAGGATTCGTGGATTGTAGGAAAGGGACCCACTCTTCGGGGCGCTCGAGAACGCTGTTAAGGACAGGCTTGAAGAGACTCTGTTTCGCATAGTCCGTGAGGTGCATCATCTGGTCTGGTGAGAGCATAGAAGGGACTGGATGTTCGGCTGAGGATGTGTTTGGCTTTCCAACAATTCCCTGTCCGCTTTCGAGCAGGAACTCGAGTTCGTCTGCGATATCTTCGACACCCCGCAACTTCACCTGCGCCAAAAGCACAGCGAGCATGACATGGTCGCGATGAAGCAGGGCTCTCGAGGTTCGCTTGTACACGACCAGGAAGAGGTCGTTCAATAGGACCTCCCTTCGTCTATTATAATCCGTCACGTTCTTCAAATTGGGGTTGTGGTGGAGCACGTAGTCAAAGATGTCGAGGAAGAACTGAAGGGAGAACTGATAAAAGTGATTGACAAGGTTGAGTTGTTCAAGAATGAAAAACACAGAACTGCAGGCTTGTGCCAACGGAAGATATTCGGTAGTCACTTGTTCGACTTCCTTCATGACGATATCCGTCTCCTCTACCTTGCGCATGATCTCTGCGGCCTCCCGCTTCAACGTTTCTAGAGTGCTGATGACTTTGTCGTCGTCGAGGATGTTTCCGCTCGACTCATTGAGTGCTTGCAGGAGCAACTTCTCTAATGTCCGGAGACGAAGGCGGAATTCACCTTGGGCCTTCATGAGATCCGTTCTCTTGCGTTCAGTATCAGGCCGCTCCACCTTGAGCACTTGATCCAGGGATTGGCTTTGGAGACTGCTACGCGTCATCGTGAAGTTGACGAACGTAACTCTGCTGCAGATATCAGGGGAGAACTCAACCGAGGGGTCCCGAGTCGAAAGGAACATTGTAAACGCAGGCGAGAAGTCGATGTCTTGGTTGCCGATGCGAATGAGAACACGCCCACCCGTCCTGCGAATCTCTTTGTTCAAGACGGCGTTCAGGATAGGATCCAAGTGTTCGACATCTTGGATAAGAATAGGGTTACCAAACCGCAGAGCACTTTCCAACACTTTGAGAAATGCTTCATCAAGGAAACTCGTGACTGTGATCTTGCGTTCCTTGTACTCGTTGAGCAAAAATGTCGTTGCTTGACCAGTGGGGTCGATGATCAGCGGGTAACGATTGAATCGTTTGAGCATGATCGCGTTCTCGGTGGTCAAGTTATCGGCTGGAAGCGACTTGGATTGCCAGCTCAAGCGATCATCCGCAGTCGAAAGGTACTCTGTCAAGGAGAGTTCCGGTTTGAACTTGATGTTGGCTTCAAGAAGATGGTTCGACCAGTCTTGCCACATCACCTCTCGGTAATGCTGGTCAAAGAAACCACCATACGCAAGGAACGCCGCAGACACTAACACATCACCAACGATGGTGCCCATTTCGGCATCAAAGGTACGACTTCCAGACTCCCACCGTCCCTTCTCCGAGGACAAACTTTCGAGGAGCCTCATGCTACGGTCAACCTTGCTTTGGACGCGCTCCATCTCCGATCTGATGGCCTGTGTTCCCAAAATGAGCAGCGCGTATTCTTCTTTGTACTTGGCAATCTTCGCCTCTAGCTCAGCGACGATGGTGATGATTTGAGCGGCTTGCTTCTTCGTAGTCTCCGCTTGCGTTTCGAGGGATTGCACCTCGTTGCGTAGAGGCTCGACCTTGTCAAGGATCTCGGAGAAGCGAACCTGCGCAAGGACCCACTTGACGAGAGGACCACAGGCCTTACTAGCGCGTTGGACGTTCTCAAAGTTGAACGATGGTCGGCTCAGGAAATCCCTTTTCATGAGCTCACGAAGAGCTTTCGTCATTTGATTGTTCGTGTCGAAGTTGACGATTCGTTGGATGAAGTCGTCCCGACGAATGATGCCTTGAACCGTACGCCAGCTATCGATCTTATGCCCGAGGATCGTGCAAACTGATTCCATAGCAAGTTTGACGGCTTCCGGTGGATTGGCCATCGTCCTGACTTCTTGTAAATGTTGCCTCTTGATGTTACTAACGGCAGCTTGTGCTTCCAGCACAGCGGGCTCTGCATCTGCGAGGTCAGCCATGACGACGGCACGACGTTGTGCAATGTTCTTGTCCTGCTCAACCAACGCAGCCTGGATTTCGATGGACGCTGCCTTTTTCTGTTCAGCCTCTTGCTGATCCGCAACCATGCGCTCGAGCTTCTCATTGGCTTCTGCATCCTTGGCTTGAAGCTGCGAACGCTTGGTGGCAAGGCTCTTACGAAGCTCCTCGACCTGCGTCACTGTGTCCTTGAGTTTGTCGAGGCCAACATGAAGGTGACGTTGCTGTTCCTCGAGCTCATCGCGCTTCTCATTATAAAGCCTGACGTAATGATTGATGCTGAAGGACATTGTCAGACAAATAGTTTCATGCTTAGAGTATTGAAGGACCTACAAATCGAGGTAGTGTCGAGGAGTAACGTAGTTGTAACGACCTTGACGACGGCTGATGCGTTGGTTGATCTGGTGCATTGACATATGCACGTAAACAAGAGCATTCACGACAGCAGTGCGATGGATGGGAGGCATGGAAAGCTCGCGATAAGCGATAGGGAAATGAGCTGGTGGAGAATATGAAGCTAGGTCCAAGTCCAGCGTATGGGTGAACTCCATGCCAACTTGGTAGAATGCCTGATCTGACCAGTCGCCGAACCAATCGAGAACACAACGATTGAACAAGGCAGGCGACGTGGCGGCACGGGATGCAAGGCCGTTTTCCGGCGGATTCATAGTGAATACAACGTGAAGGTTCTTCGCGACTTGCTGGGTAAACCACCGATATAATTCCTCGTGCGAGTCCAGCATGAGTCCGTCTCTTTGCGACCCTTCTTTGCACGCTGTCATCAGAGCAGCATGCTCGTCGCCCTCGAAGAGCCCCGGCACCTCAGCGTTTGCAAGAAGCGTGTTCATGCGTTCAAGGAAACCCGAGTCAAGCACATTGGACTCGTCCATAATGAAGCAAATCTTCTCGCCTTTGCAACCAGCACGCCTCAGTACAGTACGGAGATCATCATCAAAGTCATCGCCTGTGTATTTGTTCGAAACCTTGATTTGAAAAATGCTCAAGCCATTCAACCAGGCGACGAAACGAGAGAGAGTTGTCTAGAGATATCGTCAGCCTTGTAATACAGACATGTAAAGTCTTGTTCATCACCTTGCCACTACCGCTAACACCGATCAACAATAGGTGGCCCTGAACTTGGCGGAACACGCGGTCGATCCGGAGAACATGATCAAGTACGTCATTGAAGAGAACCAGGGGCACATCCAACTCTTCCTCGTAGAAGACGCGCAAACGGGCCTTGGTGTACTCACGGAGTACTTCCCTGTCTACAGGAATGTAGTCTTTCGAGGTCCAATTCGAGAAGAGGATAGGCCGGCTCAAGGCTTCCTCGCGATTGATGGTGGGGAAGTGTTCCATGGCAGCGAGGTCAATGTGTTCGTCAGTCCAATGCTTTTCTTCCTCGTTAACGAGTCGGTCTTGGAAGAGACGTAGTGCTTCGTGAGCCCAGACACGAACCAAGCCTTCCACAGACAGGATTTCCAAGGGACGGATAGCCTCGTAGATACCCCGCACCCAACGCGTAAGTTCGCGAGGACTATAGACATAGTGGGCCTGAATATCGGAAGTGAATCGTTTCTGCGAGGCGAGGTAGAAGGAAACCATTGCGTCGGTAAGCGGTTCGGCGTACGCGCGCAGCGTCGGGATGACCTTGAGAAGGGCACGGTTATATGTACCATAAATTTGTTTGAGTGAGACCTCTCCGGGATAGTCCACCATGACAAGTGGTGCATGCCGGAGGAAACGGTGACTGAGGGGCACACGGCCAGGATCGGTGGGCGGGTTACATGCACCAACGAACTGAATGCGTTCGAGTTTAACCCATGACATATCACTTGCACGCCAATATCCGCCGCATTCAACCAATTGGCGCAGGAATGAGATGACGCGCTGAGTACCGTACTTGTCTTGAGCAGGCAGGTTAATTTCATCACAGAACACGACCAACCAGCGGCCAATCTGGACTGGCGCAAGGATGACGCCGTTCGGAGTTTTTCTGTACTCGCAGTATTGCTCAAACGTCTTGAGGATGAGCTCGGGGGTAGTGGCACTGGAGAAGTTGAGGCCGACAACCTCCATGTCGGGAAGCTTGCGCAGTGCACTAAAGAGAGTCATGGTCTTTCCCGAACCCGGAGGTCCGCACAACATGAGGGGCTTGTGTTCAGAGAGCCAGGAATATAGAACTTCCTCGTGGCGCACGGTATCCATAGTCGGAACGACGACATCAGCTGCGGTAACGGAGTGTGCGTCAATTTCAATCGAGGGCACCTTGGATTGCCAAGTAACCCAATCCCCAGTGGCGATTTGTACATCAAAGTCAATGAGAGAAGCTTCAGCAGCCATCGGTGGTAAGTCAATGCCGGTTTGCTTCCGTAAGAACTCGCCCATCTCAGCGCGCAGGTCCAGTTTGGCGTCACCAGAAAAGGCCCAGATAATGCTAACAAGCAAGCGCTTGGTGACATATTGCTCGACCTTTTCGAGAGGGAGCGGGAAATCCGAGTGTTGGATATTGTACTCGATGATGTTACGAGCGGTCTTGTTGAGCAACGAGAAGAGGGTGTGAAGAGCACGAGTAGTGGTGAAGTCCATGATGTGATCGATAGAATCTGCGAATTCAAGAGCAGCGCTGACGAGCTCTCCGAGTGCGAAATAGCGCTCGAGGATGTCAGCAATCTGTATCTGAGTGGTGAGGTGGGTGGAGCCCGAGGTGTCAGTACCGAGGATGTCGGCACGACGGCCTGGTACATCGGCAGCATCTTCATCGTCCGCATCCAAGGGCGCAGATGAAAGGGTATTAAGATAGTGGCGATAAACCATCGAAGGTTCAATGACATCTTCGCTGAACCAGATCATACCACAACGACTGACAGTAGCAGGAGTCGCATAGCGCAAGTGCTCAACTTCAAACATGATGCGGACGTTGGGAGGCAAGTTCAAACGTTCGCCGTTAGGGAGCGTGAGTAGCTTGTTGTCATCAAGGACACTGGAGAATGGTGAGCGCGAGACTCCAGAAATGAACGAATAAACCAACCTATTCAAGTTCTCGACCCATTCTGGATCAACGTCACCATCGAATATAATCCAGTGCCTCTTGGAACTCTCGCCACGCACATCATCCACGATTTTGCGCAAGATATGCGTGAACAAACCATCGTTCCACTCGCGCGTGGTTGGGTCGAGCGTGCCGTAGAGCGCATCCTTGTGAATTGCTTTAGGATCGATCACATACGAAACCCCCTCGATGCCATCGAGTCTCTCCAACGCCGAGAGGAGGACTTGCCATGCATTTGTTTTGCCAGTCCCGGAAGGACCAACCATCATGAGACCGTGTTGGATCTTCTGGATTTGGTACAATTGGAGAATCTTGGCGATCCACCGTTCGCCATCCACCAGGCGCCGCTCAGCACAAACCTTCAGGATTTGCTCACGAAGCGCCTCCAAGTCAACAGGGACATAGTCTGTACCAGGGAAGACATCCGCAAGCAAGCTGGAAACGGTCCAATATTTAGCATGCGAGACATTCATGCCGTCGTTGACACTTACCTGGTGAGAAGAGGTACATCATCAGCGACCAACTTGGGAACGATTGTCTCCGTGACGCTTTGAATGACAATTATCTGCTCTGAGACGGCATCAGAAAGACCGTTAGCGCCATCCGCGTCCTCCAACTTGGCATTCTGCAAGCGTTCACGCTTGAGGATACCTGCACTAGCGAGCACAGCCTTGAGTGCGCGCAGACCGAAGTCATAGTGGGGTTGGGGCGAAAGTTGCTCATCGCAAAGATTAAAGAAAGGCACGATCTTGGACGCGAGGGACTCTGCTGTTCGGAAGCCTTGAGAGAAAAGCATGACTTGAGCGATGAGCTCGCGATCGGGTCTTGTCATCGCCATCCTGTGGGGCTGGTCAAACACGCTATTCGCATGACAAAGAGATGGACGCACGGCCGGAAGAGCTTCGTCAAGTTTGGTGGCAAAGTCGACCGTCCAGCATAGTTGGGGTTAGTCGTAATGAAGATACCTAATTTCCACGCTTAAGCGGGCTTGAGAGCAGCTTCATCATTGAACCTACCAATGTTCTTGTTGATTTTCAGATTCTTTCCAACGAGCTCAATCTCAGTATTGGGATTCTTAGCAAGAGCAGCGAGACCTTGTTGGATACTCTGCACTTGTTGTGAGACGGCACTCAGAATACGCTCCTCCAGTCGGTTGAACTCGTCAAAGCACCCCCACGCTCCGACCTGACAAAGACCAACAAAGATACGGCCCATCGCCTGGAAATCGAACGTCTCGTCGCAACAGAATACTAACACGAACCGACCGAGCTGGACGCCAAGGGCCTTGACAGACTCAGTCTTGCCTGAAGTCAGTTGTTAGAGAACAGCCAAGCTAGATGGAACTCGGTACAAGTACCTGTACCAGCTGGACCAAATGGAGAACCTCCGAGCTGACTGTCCAAGGCCTGAGTCAAGGTCAGGTAAACCCGATCCGTCAATGGTGTTTGCACGAGACGATCAGGAACTCCCAAATACTCCCACCCGTAAGGGAACGACGCATTCGCGACTCGGATAGCTAAGCGGTCAAGAGGATTCTCGGCTGATC
The DNA here is from genome assembly GCA_038089155.1 of Nevesoporus exiguus. Classification (NCBI taxonomy): domain Eukaryota; kingdom Fungi; phylum Basidiomycota; class Agaricomycetes; order Boletales; family Boletaceae; genus Nevesoporus; species Nevesoporus exiguus. The sequence continues at coordinate 13,031 of JBBPKI010000177.1, forward strand.
GCTCCAAGTAGAAACGCATTTGCGAGAGCCATGTGAAAGCTTTGGTATCGGTGACGCGTTGTTGGATGAGCGCGCGCGTGACATCTCGTTGATGGACAAGCTCTGTGATAAGATGCTCACACTTGCGTCGGGTGACAGAGCCAAGTTCTCGTAGGACAATGTCGGCGAGGAGGTCAAGAGCTTGAGAGACCGTTTCAAGTGGTCCTTCGGGGAGATTGCCTGATTCCAGAGAACCTTCGACAGACGTGGTCCACGCGACCTGGACAGCCAACGTGACAAGTTGAGCAGGGTACTTCTCCATCCAATACATCAGCTGGTCCATGTCGAGCGAGGATCCAGTACCGTAGAATGATTGCAACTCGCCAACTGCGTCACAAAGTAAATCGGCTAGAGAAAGTCGCATCAATGATTCCAGTCGAGCTAGCCAATCATTGATCTTGGGATAGTCCTTCAGCAAGATTGGCTCGCTGAACCGGACTTCCTCCCCCTCGCGTGAAGCCATGCCATTAATTTGAGTCAAATCATCATCGAGCTTAATCGTAGATATGCCGGCAAACATTTTCTTGAGGTGCTTCATGATGCGCAAGATATCCTTGCTGTTACCAATAATCTCCAGTAGGTCTTCGTCGCCAACGAAGTAGAATCGAGGAAATGATGACCGCTCGCGCTCAAGGTATTCACCAAGAGCCTTCTGGATTTTGTTCAAGAGATCAGCAAGACGCTCCAAGCTTTTTTGTATCCCTTGGATGTTCATGACGTCGACAACAAAGGGTGACTTGTACACCTTCTTCATGACGGTCAAAAACTCGGCGTTGATGTTTTGGAAGCGTGCACTCTCTACGGGGAGAAGGTGCTTGATGTCCGCACTCCCAGAAAAGATACCTTCCAGGTATACCCATTGACGCTGGACGTCAATCCAGACATCTTTCACACAAGTGAGTAACTTCATCCGGAGAGTACGGCGTCCATCTTACCAAACAGCACATGGACCCTATTCAATTTCTCTTCCCATGAACCAGCCTTTTACAGTGTTAGTGCGGAGACACAATGTTGGTGCTGAAAAGGTACCTCTTCCTCGAAGACTAGGGCGAGGGAGTGAGCTTAGATAAATTTTGGCACTTTATTGGCGTACCTTTGTAGTAAGGGGAAAGCTTCATCGCAGTCAACGAGTTCAGATTCTCACTGCACTTAGTGAAAAGGTCATCCCAACCTCTGGCGCAGACGTGAATGACATGCTACAAGGAAATAGATAGGCGGTTCACACCTGATAAGTCGACATTTATTCTGATAGTTGACTAGATCTAGGGTGTAGTTAGTCCAAGTCTCCTTGACTTGCTTGATGTACTCCTCGAGAGCCATCTGCGTATGCCGTTAATATAAAGTCAACAACAGAATTGTGGTGTACTGTACCTCTCCCTGAGCTTGTACGATGACTTCCCGCATCAGGGCTTCGTTCTTCTTCAAGTCCAAGTCGTAAACATTCCCCAAAGTCATTCTATATGCACGTATCAGAAAAGGAGAGAACAAAAAAAGGGGGCCACTCACACAGGGAGACTAATTTGCGAGGGTAACCTCAAAACTTTGAACAATTGCTTCCAGTGTCTATCCTTTAACGCCTCGGATTTTAAGTCGGAAATGATCGAATTTGACTTCAAGAGTCCTCTAAGAACGTCCTGGACATATTCAAAGGCTGCATACTGCCGCATGCGCGTCGGCATATCCTTTGTTGACGACAGCAGCCCATCGATTTGCTGCCTCAGCTTCCTCGGCTGCACAGTCGCCCACGACATCTCTCTTAACCCTCCAATCTGGCTCCATACTCCAGAAAGCGCCGTCCAGACGGCCTTGAGATCCTTTAATTCCTCAAACACGGGTTCCAAGCGCGTGTGACGCGTCAACTCGAGGTCGAGTGCCTCTTTAGCCCTGCAAACGAGGTCGTATTCCTCCTTGACGCGGTTTAATTTCCCTTCAAAGACGTTGATTGTATTCATGGCGGTATCTGCACGCATGCTTCCCTGCACGGGACGCGTCTGCTCCCATTCTGCGAGAATATCGTTGATCTTGTTCTCGACGATCTTGTCTTCTGCGACAATCTTGAGCTGGAGACCGGCTGCGAGCGACAATTAGCGCGACAGATGGAGAATGAAACAGGAAACCGCCCACCGAGCTGCTCCTGGATGGAATCGTTCTTGCGTTTGAGGATCTCGTTGTATGCGCTCCATTCTCCTCTGAGCTGATCGCTGTAGAGCCAGTCCTCTGGGAATTGGTATCGAAATCGTTCGAGCGTCTTCTCGCCGTTGGCGCACAGTTCTATCATAGGACCCCATGTCTTGGTCTTACGCTTAAGGTCCTGGACGAACGTGATAAAGGTGACCGCGGCTGCGGTGGAGGAGTTAGAGGGACTAAATGCCTTTTTTCGACGTGGTGAGCGATACTGCGGGATGTTTCTAGTAGGCGAGTACTTGCCTCCATGTGTCGGTCGTGAAAGCAACAAACGTCGAGCCGACGCGTCCACTTGGCTACCCTCTGATCATGTGAGAATGTATTAGATAAGTAGCATAGATCAGTCCTCGTCGCTGTGGTGCATATCGTCGACGCCCTCGAACGTTCCACTTGCTAGCCATGTCGGGACGTCAGCAACGCGTGATGGTTCAGCCCATCGTATGTGCTCTCTTTTCTGTTCACTGTTTCCTACTGACGACCCCGACATAGAACGTCATCTTCAAAAACCTGCAGCAGGTCACGTCGCGTAGTCTTCTTGCCGCGTCCATCGCTGACGACACATCCACAGCGGGCAAAGGTCGTGATATGGCTGTACGACAACATCGAGATGCGAATCGAAGGGCGCATCATTGTACGTCCGCCCGATTCGTCCCTAGATCACTTCCAGCATTGAATCGTCCCTTGCAAAGGCGATGGAACCATCCCTTTTGCATTTTCTCCCTCTTTGTTTCGACTTCTTTTCTGCAGTGCGACATCCTTACGCTCATGCTTTTTCGTTCAGGGTTTCGATGAATTCATGAACATCGTCATGGACGAGGCAGCAGAGGTGTACGTCAAGGACGCCAAACCGCGACGAGAGCTTGGCATGTCTTTGCTCGTCATTCTGTAGCTGCCGCTAATTCCCCTCCAGGGCGCATTCTCCTCAAGGGTGATAACATCACTCTCATCCAGCAGGTGGTATGATGACCTCGCATAAAAAATCCTGTGCAATACTAGTGCTGTCGTACGCTACATGCTTGATATGTAGATAACAAATCGTGTCTATCATAGGTTGTATATAGGCAGTAACCGAGTCAGATTCAACGCTTGCCTGCACAACGGACACTCGGCCTTTTCCCTCCCCCATCCCACAATACAGTTCCAGCAGAACAAGTGCCCGCATTCCGTGGCACAACTGTCGGTCCTCTCTTCCAAGCAGAGCGTGCATTTTCGACTGGCTCTCACTCGAGGGGCTATAGCTTTGATGTTCAACACGGTGTTCTCGTCCTCTTCGGCAGACTTCGCCGGCTGGTCTTCTGGATTTGCATGTTCGAGCATACCACTTACGAGTCGATCGTCAATAAACATCTCCCGTGTCTCATCGAGGCTGCGTTTGCCACGTGACTTCTCGGTACCATCGTGCGCACGGGAACGCAAGTGGCGTATAAGCCGGTAGAGGAGACGGATGAGGATAAGGACACCAAGGAGCGAATATGACGGCGGACGAACGTGCGGGTTCTCCGGCGTGGACGAAATCTGAAATACCACGATGTCAGTGTTTTCGCCTGCAACGGAAAATCTAGAACAATCACATGCCGGATGCCTAGTATCCGCTTGGTCAAGTCGTAGTACGTGCCTCGGAGGTAGAACATGGCAAGATTGGCCTCCGTGGCCACCTCGAGACAAGGGGGCAGGACCCGTAGCACGCTCGCCATGCGGGGAGATAGAGAGCCGAGATGAGAACCCCATTTCGCAAGGATATACGAGGGGAGAGTGGGGAGAAGGACAAGGGCTGTACGCGAAGCTCTCGAAGGTACCTGACCATTAAAGGCAGACTGTTGCCAGATGTCGGTGTATTCTTCTCCGAGAGTCTGTACGGCTACAGGTCATGTTAGCACACAGGATGCTACGAAGGACTCTGCTGCACACCTCGCCCGACCGTCAAGCCATAGTAGAGTAGCTTCAGAACGAGATCGACTTCTTTGTCCCACTTCAGGAGCCATCTCGTGCCTAGCAGAGGGATGAGACACGCGTGATGTGAAGGACAAGCACCCACCCAACCAAGAGCGGAGCACGGTCTCGACCTGCTCCTTGAACGACACGACATGAAACAAGTCTCTCTGGTTTGCTCTGACTAAGTTTCGGTCAGCCAACGAAAGGTGAAAAGTGACTGGTGAACGCACTGATTTGGGCCTGGCGCGCCCTGGGGAAAGACGGCAAGCGATGAGCCATGGATTGAGTCGTCCGCGACAAGCAACACAACACATTTTTCTCGCTGACCACTCTCCTCTGATCATGGCAGCACGAGCTCCCCGCGCACAAGAGCCATCCGTCTGGCAAAAATGTAAGTCACGCAACAACCAAATCACCGTGGAACCACCCATTTTCTGACCCGAGACGTTGGGAATCCACAGTAAAGTACGTCTTCCTTGCGTCTGCGATGCCCAGAGGCTGAGTACGATCACACGTGTCGTTTAGAATGGGCGCCCTCATGGGCGGAGGTGTCGGTCTTACCATTGGCTTCATTTTCGGTTCGTTCAGTATTCTCAGGTGAGCCTCCTTGCTAACGCAGGGTGATGCACGGCTGAACACGGACTTGGCGCTCGGTGTCCGTCGAAAAGGAGCGGCCCTGGACCCAGAGGATTTCTAGCTACGCTCTCTCAGTACATGCTCAGTAGTGCGGCGACGTTTTCGTTTTTCCTCGCCGTTGGCTCTGTAAGTCTCCATGTTCACGCGATCTTTGCCGTTGTCCTTACCGTGTATGTCCGCTAGGTCATCCGAAACGATGCACTGTTGCCACCACATCTGCAAGCCGCACAGATGCAGCTCCTTCCACCACTTGTCCGGTCCAGAGCCGAAGGTGCGATGCTCATACGCGCACGCTGGGAAGCAGAGAAGGCACGGAGAACGGCCGTTTCTGCTTGAGATTAATGCCGTCTATTCCCTACTGCTTATTCGATCTGGATACATGTGCTCCGACATATGGGCGGTCAATGAGTAGAATTGACCGTAATGCGTGTGCGAAACAACTAGGATACATGCGTGGTGTGCAAATGAGGGTATGGTGCATCTAGCATGAACACGCACGGCGTGCAATGGCTCACCGAGTCAATCGGTGCATGATTGCGGACATGAAACACATGCATGCATAAGTTCCACCTCTCAATCTCCGGGATGTCGCGCCGTTTGGATGGGCGGAATAAGCGAAAGTTATGAAGGGAAACAGCAGGGCACAATGTCGGCCAAAGGTTGTGGGCCGGAGACGGCATGCACTTGCCTGCGGAGTCAACCGATCATGCTGGTCAGTCGGTGCCAGAGCTGTTTTAGCCTGCCCGGCTTTGGCTTTGGTGCTGTCGAAGCATGGACGTCTACCAGCGACGCGGTGTGGGATAGGTTATACGGGCCGGAAATGGTGGGTCGTGGCGGCGGAGTCGACGACCTCTTCCACCACTTTATGAACCAGCGCCTCGGGTTCTTTTCCCTCTCTGAGGGAGGCGAAGGGGGCGAACGAGGTGGCGTGTTGTGATAGACGGCGTTGTCGTAGTGGACCGTCGGTGCGTCGACGAACTTGACGGACGGTGGTGAACGCTTCCTTCTACGGCGGGTGGACGCAGTAGTCGTGGCCATGGAGATGCCAGAGTCATGTCGGGTAAGGATCGATTTGATCGGTGGCGCCGAACGGGTGTGTACGGTGGAACACGAGCCGATTGAGGACACACTCTGTCTGGCGCGGGACACGCCGGTGCCATCTGAGACGGGTGACCATCGAGGTCTGGAATACGGGGAAGAGGGAACGGAGGGATGGGATGGCTCGAGGAGGATGCTCCGGGGGCGAGTCGAGGAGACTGACGTCGGGGGTGTCTGAGGAAAGGTCAGAGATGAGAAAAGAGGTGGGAAGAGATGGATACAGACGAGGACGTGTCGGAGGCTGTGGGGCATGGTGCGATACTCGTCATGTTCCGGAATGACGTCCTGGCGACGGCGGTCGAGATCAGCGGTGGCGGGCATCGCCATCGATGTACTGTGCTCACAGAGAGGTCACCGAAGGGGATGACGGGGGAGAGTCCAGACTGGGTGAACGTGAGGACGGCAGGAGAACGGGACGGAGAACGGGGGACGTACGTTGACGATGGTGTCGGTTTCGAGCCAATCTCTAAAGAGCTGTTCGTCGGACAGGTCGAGCATCTAGGAGGGCGGAGGAGGAGGAGGAGAAGAGGGGATCAAGGAAGAGAAAAGGTGCGTGCAGGCAACGGCGTGTTTTTTGACAAGTCTCAATCTACTCAGACCATAAACGGCGTGTCGACGTGCAACCCACTCCAGATACCCCGCACAGACTCGCTCGTGCTCTCGACTATCCGCCCCTTCTTCAGCGGCTTGATCCTGGATCCAGACGAGTCCAGGATCAGCTGCACCTTTCTTTCTATCCCATTCACCTCCAGCCGCTGCAGTGGTATCACCTTGTCGCGTCCGTTCACTGGCAACGGGTCAGCCGTGCAAGCGGGCGAGCAAATAGACACGACCGACCGTAAAAGCCGCGCGCGATGGGTTCGTGGCCGTTGCGCTGCTTGACGACGAACTCGACATGTGGGTTGTTGCGCGCGACGCGCTCCATGTCTTTTGCGATGAATCTGCGGGCGTTGGCAGAGGACGGGCCATGCTGGCAAAACTCTAGGACGACCTTGCGGACGGAGGGGACGAACGCGGCGTGCCCGTTGGCGGGTGCAGAGCGCAGCTGGGCCCGCAGCAGAGCGGACGCCATGCAGACGGGCGAGGACGGCGCTGACGGCTTGGAGGTTTCGGAGTGTGAATGTTGTATCTCCGACTGAAAGCGAGTGCGCGTGCATAGTAGGACACCGAGCGCGACTCGCCTACGATTTCCGTAAAGCCATGGCCCGGGCAACGCGAAGCTCAGCGACGCACCTGCAGGACAAGCAACAGGACCATCCACGAAACAAATCTTCGTCGAAGAAACGAAAACGCGCAGACAACGATGACCAGCCGATGCTCAAACAGCACCGCGTAAAAGAGGAGAACGGCCGCGAACAAGACGACGACGACCTCACCGCTGCAAAACTACTCCACCTCCCGCTTGCAGCCGATGTCCCAATCGACCCCGCGGACGCACAGCAGATCCTCGACATCCTCGGGCGGTGAGTGCACTCCTCCCCCTCTCCAGCGTCTACCTACTCCCCAAGCAGCTTCGATTCTCAAGCCTTGCTCGACCGCGTCTTTCCGCTCCCTCCCTCAGAGCCATCCACTTCAAAGTCCCAGTCCGGCGCGTACTCCCTCCGTGCCCTTCTCAGAGAGCCTTCCAATCATCCCCTTCGCGTCCTCCGTGTAAGCCCTTTGCGCGTCCCCCTCCCCTCCGCTGACCCCCCACGCACAGACCGCCGTCCAAAACCTCTTTCCAATATCTTACCATCCGCGATCTCGCCTTTCGTCCCCTGCAGCACAGCAACTCCGCTTCTGCAACCTCGCATCTTCCCTCCTTGACCAGACCTCCTTCCGCTCCGTTTCCCTTCCCCTCGACATCGACTCTCTCCTCCGCGACTTTCCAGACCCATCCGAGTCCAAACAGTCCTCTCGCGCAGAAAAACACGCCCATCTGCACCAGGTAAAGAGATATGCGCTCATGCAACGCCTGCCTTTCGGGACGTGGTGGTCTTCCCTCAACTCTGACCTCCCACCTTCCGATAGCAAGCCCCTCAAAGACCTATCCACCGCAAACGCCGAGCTAGTCGCCATATTTCCCTCGCCCTCCGCTTCTGCACCGGCCGAAGTTGACTCGGCACAGACATCTGCTGTCACTTTGGCATCTTACGCTCCCAAAAAGCCACCAGGGTACAAGCCAAAGCTTCCCGGTCCCCGTCGCATCAGCTGTGGCGCATTTCTAGACTATGGCCCATACGCCAGCTTTGCCCCCGTATTCGAACAAGACGGTGTTGAGGTCGGCCGCTCGGCGATGGGTGAATTGTACTGGAGATGGCAAGACAGAAAGAAGAGGTGGTCAGATGAATGCTCGCTTGTCATGCAGCAGCCCTTGGACCAAGTCGCCGAATCTCCTCACCCCAACGGCGTGGACGAGCGCGACGAAAACGGTGTGCTCGACGACGAAGAATCATTCAAGGGGCTTTTCTCGTCACAACAGGTATCGTTGCTCAAGCAAGCCCTCGGTAGTCTCGAACTTGAGGCAGCCGTGCACGAACTGTTGGAACGAAACGCTAATGCACTCAAAAGACTGGAGGAACTTCAGGTCAAACGGTTGTCTCAGCCAGGCGAATTCACTCCAGTCGAAGAGGGATCGGAAGAGTGGGACACTGGTCAGTTGCGCCGTCCATTGGCATGCATTGGGACGCGAACACTCAACCACCACTCTAGCCCAGGGCATCTTCGACTCCCTTTGTCTTCTTGCATCTCTCCGACCACGGTTATCTACCTCTGACGACGTACCTCTGATCCCGTCGTCATCCACCCTCCATAAACTCCAACGGACTCTACCTATAGCACCCACTCAAGGTTGGCACGGGACACTCCCCGCAGAAAACGCGACGGCCCTCCGGGATGATTCCACTCTCTACATCAAGTCTACCGCAACTGCAATCCCCGCAGCCCCGTCAGCACCACCAGCGAATACGCCGACGGCAACGCAACCCACATCTGCGCAGGCCACTATCGCTGCCGCAGCAGCAACGGCTCAAGCCTACGCTGGTTATTCCTACAACTATGCAACCCCTTACCGACCGGGTTACCAATATAAACCTGGTCAGCCGCCGCCATACTATCCCAATGCGTATGCAACCACGACCGCCCAAGCACAGGCCACCTCACAGTACTACCAAGCTCAGCCGTATGGCGCGACCGGACAACAGCAATACAACTACTCGTCGTGGTATCAATATAATCCCCAGACGCAATCGACCACGTCCGCGGCCGGATCGCGCAAGGGAACACCACAGCCGAGCGCTGGTGTTGCCACGCCTGCGGCGACGGCGGCACCCACAATACCCACGTCGTATGCTGGCTTCTTTAATGCAGCCGCACAAACACCAGGTCAGCGCGCGGTAGCGAATACAGTTGCGGCTGGGACATGGGCAGCACCTGTTGCAACCGGCGCGACGGGCTATGTCGCTCCGACACTGCCACCGCATTTAAGGAGCGTCGCCCCAGGACAGCCAGGCGCCGCTGGTGCATACAGTGCCGGACTGTACCCGCCCAACTACTACGGGACGTACCAGGCGATGCCATCTCCCGCGCAATCATGATTGTCGCCGCATGGACACTGCACATGTCTCTAGAGTAATTATATAGGGTACTTGCACAGCGCCGCCATATTCGCGAATAATGTGCGTGGTGATTTAGCGTTGGAGTACGGATTCCGAGGTACATATATTAGCACCAGGGCGAGAATAAGATACAGCGATACATTTTAGAGCTATGTTGGTGCTTTGTCTGGCGCCGTTTTGAAACTTCCGCCAGGCAGAAGACGGGGAAGTGGGGTCCGCATCCGCCAGTTTCGCTCTTGCGCGACAAACCACCTCGTCGTTGCCTCGAGCAAACAGAAAAAAAAGTTGCTCTTCTGAAGAGGAAAGAGCCCACGTCGCCCTTGACCGCCACGATGGACCGAGAAAAAAAAAGCAGCAAGGACGTACGGGCAGCGCGCGTGAAGTAGGAATTTCAACGGGCGACCACGTTTTTCTTCTAAAGATTATATTTTTCGCACGGTACCAAGTAGAAGATAAAGCGAGGGTGTATAGCTGGGAGTAGGGAAAAACCTCGAAAGCCAACATTAGGAATAACTAAACAAGGGCAAGGATCGTGCAGCACTTCCGAGGTGCAAGAAGAATGGAGATTGACAGATATATATATTCAATACCAGAGTGTTAAGAACCGCGGTGGCGAGAGAGCCGTGGGTCAACCGGTCACTGGTCACCGACCAGCGAGACTAGCATACTTCGAGACACAAATCACCCGCGGTCGCTGAGCTGGCTTGCTGGTCGGGTATATCAACATGTCCTCGACCGGCGTCGGGAGCGGGTGCGGAGAGCGGAATGGCGAGCGCGGCGGCGAGCCTTGGAAGAGCGACTGGCAGCTCTCGGTCGTGTCTGGCGACAGCGCATCCGCTTCGCTATCACTGCCAGATGTTCGCCAGAGGATGTCCTCGATGGTGACCGTATGCGACCGTACAGCCGGCTGGTCTACGCCCGGCGTACCATACGAAAAGCGCATTCGCAGGCGGCGCGTGTGGGGTGACACGTTGTCATCCGAATCGGAATCTATCTCGTCGCCATCAGCATTGAGTCGGGCTGTGGCATGTGTCAGACATCAAATGGCTGGGATGCGTGAGAAAGAGCTCACTCCAACCTCGTCGACGTCTGCCCTGTCCCACCGGAGGTGCGGGATTAGAATGACCCGACGCGTCGTCTCGAAGATGGATTTCAACGCCAGGCCTTGTAGATTCGGGCTGGCGAGCGGGTTGGGGCTGCTCCTCCCGTTGCCGCGTAAGAAGATTGGCGAGTGTCCCTCGCACCTCGGGTGTATTTGCAAGATTCCGAGGGCTATCCTGGGACGTATTTGCAGCCTGGACATTGTCCCGATACGCCGTAATATGCTCCCTATAGGCCGCGGAGAGGCTGCGACGGGAGGGAGCCGAGACATCCTCGATAGGAGTGCCGTCGGATGACGTGCGTGATATCTGCTGTGGGAGAACGATGCGAGTGGTGTCGACCAGCGTAACGTCCAGGGCGGGTCTTAAAAGACGTCCGCCCGCAGGGGGGTTAGGGCCCGCTCTTACGGCGACGCTGGAAGTGGTCGATCCGACTCGCGAGGCGCCGTTTTCTTGTACAGATGTGGCAGCGCCATCACCGCGCACCCTGGAAGAAGCCAGTTCAACCCTTCTAGATCTGGACGCAGCCAACCGTTCCGTCATGCTCTCCAGCTCCCGTGCAACCTGCGCCGTCTGGGCCTGCAGCCGCTGCTCGATTTGCTGAAGCGACAGTCGCGAGGACAGACTGCCTTGGCTCTCAGACGCATTCATGTTCACGCGCGCGGCTACGTGTCGTCCGATCATCGTACTCGACTCGTCCCGATTGGTACTCTGGAGATCTCGCCTCTGTGAGCCAGCGCGTGGATCAACAAGGTCTCGGGCACGTGGCAGGACAAGATCTGGCATGGGCGGCGTGCGCAGTCGAGGTAGGCGTTCGCTCTGAGAGTATCTATCCCATGCGAACTCCCTCCTTGCGCTACTTCTGTTATTTGATTCGAATTCCTCGAGCCTCTGTCGAGCAGAGGGTGATACAAGTGAGCGGAGCCGCGCAGCTCTCACGTTGAGCTCTTCCACCACCTGCTCGCCTGAAAGCACGAGCGCGGAATGTGGCGGGCGAATGCTGGCGTCGGGACTGGGGGGATGATGGGGTTGGGTGTCACTGGCGTCTGTGCTGTCCGTCAGAGGAGCCCCAGCTCCTGCAACTTCCGGCGGGATGCGACTCAGCATGTTGTTGATACTGTTCCTAAGAGAGTTGATCCGCTCGTACGCAGTGTCGAGTGCGACAGAGGCCTGTCTGAGGTTGTCCCGGCTCTGGGAGTCCAGGTGGGGCCTTGATGTCCAAGCGACCGAGCTGGAGGTAAATGATTGTGATGCTGTGGGGACGTGGTCGACGTCAGTTGCTCCTTGGTGGTATGCCGAAGTGGGCTCTGAAGATACTTGTCCTGTTGGTCTGGCATCCGAACTGGAGTCCATGCCAAGCTGTGCAGGACTGTGTGGAGTAATGGCGAGGTCAAAAACAACCAACTGCCCTGAGGCTGACTGCGTCGACGTAGCGTTGATCAAGTCCGAGTTCAGCGCCCACCGCAAAACACATTCGAACGCAACACTGTGCAGGTCCATATGCGATGTCATATATATCTATGTCCATGGCAATGGTACATTATGCATTAGGGATACGACAATATACGATCGAGTGACCAAAACATTCTTTGCCAAAGAGTCCCTGCGTGTACGAAGTGGCATACGGTATAGTGCATACGTGGTATCGGAGTGTTCATGAGTGCTCTGCTGAATCAGCAGTAGCTTGCCCCTTGGACTGCACTTTCATCTCTAATGATGCTCGCGACCAGTTATGCTGCCGCATCACCTTGGATAGTAGAGGATCGTCACCGGTATAAGAAAACGCAAGCAGAATGCATATTATGATGAGTGCTGAGGTTATGCAGCACAGTACAGTCCAACCGTGACTAGCACGGCCGTAAACCTGCCAAAGAAATGTCCGATCAGACTCTTATCGGAAAGGGTATGAGGGAGCACGAACCTGTCCACCGATGATGGGGCCCACTATAGGTCGTTAGTACTACACAACGTGATGTGAGACCATGCAAACACTCACCGGCAGTTCCAATGCCGAATGCTAAATTGAAGGCCCCGTATACATGGGCGTCTGAAGTATCGAGCAATTAGTCAATGAGTGCATAAAAATTAGGGTGACTTACATCCAACACCTGGCATCCTCCGGGAAACAGTTGCCAATTCTGCGGTCACCGGAGGGACTACACCCGAAACAAAGAAACCTAAAGGCCACATACGTAAGCGTGAACACACAGGCTAGAGTAGGGTGCTGACTTTGCAAAGCGAGCGCGACAATAAACAAAGCAAGAGACTTCCTGAGAGCCAAGACGACCCACCAAGGGAGAGTAAGGAGTAGGCATATTGGAGTGATATAATCTGAACCAATCCGATCGGCGAGTAATCCAGCTAACGGGGACGCTAAGACCTGAAGTCAGTCCTGCTGCGTCCCAATGCCACCAAGATATTCACAAATCAAAGCGGGCACCAGACCTGCCATGTACACCAAACCCACTTGTGCGGGATTGCATCTCCATACCACTTGCAAGTGGAGGGGAAGAGACGGCTCCTGCATACTATTGACGGCGCTAGACGGTGTGATTTATTAGTACGACCAGTGGCTTATCAGGACAACATACCCGTAGATTAAGGACATGGTCAACGCGACCACAGCACGGGGTGATTGGCCTAATTGGCGTATTACTGACAACATCGGAAGTGGTTTGCGAACGAGCGAAATCTCCGACACGGTCAGCTGGTTGGAGGGAGGGTTGGGAAGGCCTATAGTGCTTGCGTTTTGTTTGGGGATCTGTTCTTGTGGGATGTGTACTGAAACGAGCCCGGATGCGGAAGCACTCGTGGGATCCAGTGAAAGATGCGGCGGAGACGGCACTTCCAAGTCAGCGATGACGCCAACATCCTGACCAGTTGCCGGATCGTAGCCCCACTTAATTGCGACATCTCTCTCGATGATAAGTAAACGAAGGACGAGATCAACGAATGTGCATATTTCCCCGAAGATGAAAGGGGCACGGAAACCAAATCGAGCGAACAAATTCCCTCCCGCAGGCGTTCCGACCATGAGGCTTGGCGCTGTCAGGTGGAATGGTTGTAAAAGATGGGCGGACTCACCCAATGGAGAGACCTGTCATTGCGAACCCAAGTTGCCCTGAGAGACGAACGTTGGTGAGCATGACCAAGAATAGTCAAGGATAGACTGACTGCTGACGTTCTGCTCTGGGGTGGTATCACAACTGGAAAGAAGGTCAGGAAGGAGATGGGGAGAGAAGAGACGACTTGCAGGAGGGCGAGGCCAACGACCCAAATCATGGAAGAACTGATCCCTTGGAGGAAACGGGCGATAGCCATGACGGGGTAGTTGGGTGCTTCCATGAGGAGAACTTGAGCGCCTATGAGGGCGAGGAGACCGATTATGAGGGGGCTACGCCGAGAGGAATTCTTTTCGGCGAAGATTGCGATGGGTACTGTGGCTGCCAATCGATGAGGACGGGAATAAGAAAGGTAGGGGTGCGGGACGTACAGAGGACCAGCCCAACGGACTGTTTATTTGAGGCCAGGGTGAGGGGAGAAAGGGGGAAAGGGCCAACGACTTACATAAGAACATAGGAGCCAACCAGTGAGAGCAGATACGTGATGATACTTGAGGCGTTCGAGCTGAAATGGCATCACGGGGATGATGATGGAGTAGACGAGGAGATCTGTGGTGATGCCTAGAGAAGGGTAAGACGGATCAGAGAGGGTCAGACGTTACGAACCGACGCCGACGGCTGGAAAGCGGGTGAGCGAGAGAAATCGGACGGAGAGAGACGACGCCCACGTACCCAATGTGACGAAGGAGACGGACGAGCGCCATTTGAGGCCCCATGGCTTCTTCGGTGGGCCGCTGAACCAGTCTATGAGGCCCATGTGTGTGAAAGAGGGGGAGCGCTTCTGAACGGTCGTTGGGCTGACCGCAAGTTTTTATGGACACCATCCGGGCCATGGTGATTACGTCATCAAGTAAGTATTTTTGCACCGCACGTTGAGTCAGACCACACCAGCCTTGTCGCCATGCCGGAGCTCCCAGGTAAGCGACGCACTGCACTCTTGATTTGAATCAGCGCTGTCTTCGCTTAGAGGTCGAACGAGCCGTGGTCCTCATCAGGTCCAGTGCCAAGGGAAAGCTAATCCATCATGTCGAGACGACCCATGACGAACTCGTGTATTCCGGCCTGACCTGCTCAGAGTTTGTCCGGCTTGCTCCTTTACCCCGCATGCTAGCACCCACAGTTTATTTTTGGTAAGCAGGCGAGGGAAATTGTTGGTCGTACCGTTACAAATGCTGCTCGATACGGTATGCCCCTTCTCCCGTTGCGGTAATCACCGTCGTGAAACAATTTGACAGGCAAATATTTCTACCTACAGCTGGACGGGGAGGGAAGGATGCCTGTCCTCCACTTTGGTATGACAGGCATGATCAAAGTTTGTTTGCTTTCCGTGGGACGCCACCGTTGCAGTCTCACGTTTAATTCCATTAGGTCAGAGGTCAGCCAACCCCTCAGTACAAATCCAACCCCGGCAGTTCCTCTGACGTCTGGCCTCCACGATTTGTCAAGGTAGATCAGTACCGCCTATCCTCATTCAACGCTCATTCCAGTTTGTGGGTCTTGTAGTTCATATTGTTCATGCAAGAAAGTGTTTCTGGTTTCACAGAGCTCGCATTTTGTGATGCACGTCGCCTCGGCCGCATTCGCATGGCCCTTTCCCCGTTGAGTGAACCCCCAATCGTAGACCTCGGTTTCGATCCGATTCTATCCATGCCTCCTCTTCGAGATTTTAGTAGTATGGTCCTGACGAGAACTTGTCCGATCAAAGCTCTTCTGTTGGATCAGTCGTTTAGTGCCGGCATCGGAAATTATCTTGCAGGTTCTCATACTTCCCTTTATACCCTCCCGATTCAACTCTATTTGTCGTCCCCGCTAACTTTTCCTGTGGTCAGACGAAATTTTATATCAGGCCCAAGTACATCCCGAGCAACGATGCAATGCCCTGGACGCCTCTCAAATCCTAGCTTTGCATCACCAAATCACTGATGTGTGTCACATAACAATCGAGGCGAACGCAGATGATGCCAAATACCCCGGCCATTGGCTTTTTCACCATCGATGGGTACGGTCTTTCTTACTCGACTGGCAAGTCTCTCATGCGGTTAGCGTAGGGTAAAGGCAAGAAAGTAAAGCAAACGATGAAGCTGGTTCTCTTACTTCTCTCCACCTCTACCAGAACCTAATCCCGATCCTCCGCAGCCTTCGGGCGAACCTGCCACCATCAAATGGACTACAGTCGGTGGTCGTACGTCAGCTTACGTTGCCGAAGTTCAGAAATCCTTCTTAGAGCGGAAACGCCATGTGGAAATCCCACAAGTAACATTATCTTTCATCGTCCTAACTGACGCACTGAGTTCGGGTGACTCTTCTCAGGAAACAGGATCTGCCAACCTAAGCAGCGTTCGGGGTCTTAGATCTGAACGTTTCAAAAGAAGAGGTCGCGTAACCAGAGGTTCCTGACACGTCGAGATCAGTGTCAGACAGTAGAATAATTGCCTGCGATGACTTCCGGATAAGCTGCCTTGAGAATCAATCTTAACATTCAAACCATCGGATACTCGCTGACCTGAGTTATATACCCTTCTGTTCTTAGTATTTGATCCAACCTCCTGGCCGCTGAAGCAGGGTATGGCAGATAGATGGAATCATAGCTCGATAAACCAAATGGTCTCAATCTCGCATACCGCGTGGGCATCAGGACTTGGACTTCTAGTAAGTCATCTACCACACCGAATCTTTACGCTAAAGAGGTGGCATGGGACCTTGGGTGTCTATCGTCTACGAGTTGCAAAGCGGAAGTAAAGCGAGTTGTCTCGCACGAAGAGTATCTTCCTACCCTGTAGGTGAGGTTCCATGGCAATATAGTGAACGTACACCTTCTCGCTCGTTGGACTTACAATGAGTCGGATAAGAAAGCTGACACAGCCCTGGTCCAAGCAAATATCAGATTGCTTTCAGTTGATCCCGAACGCGCGTAGCAAATTTAGAGCAACTTGGTTTCCTTGGGCCTGCGGACAAGCTTGATCTTTGATCGACAGGACAGCCAGACTAGTCCTTTTGTACAGTCCCGACATGATCATGGGATGAATGATGATGATACATACGTTAATAAACTCCCGAGTATCTGCCCCCAGAATCCGTTGGCCAAAATCCTTCGACCCGACCAAACCCTCGTCGCGCGATGCAATTTCCTTAAGGCCCCATCGATCAAAAGATCGCTCAAATACGAGATCTGCAAACTCCGAGCATGCTGGTTGGCAAATATGAATCCCTTCATCAAGGCATGCGCAAACAAACATTCACTAGTTTCATCTGCACCGATCTGTCACGGATGGAGAGCTACGATTATTAATCGACTTGTTTCGAATCAATCACGACCTCTGACGGGCAATCACGGTGTGGAGCGTTTAGTTGCAGGTATCAGGTATTTCCAACGGTGTCGCCATCATAGTACGTGCGAGTCTATATATATGTATCAACTTCTGCTCACGGATCTACTAGTACTTTACTCTGAGCATCTACCTCGGCCCATTCAAGAGTGGAAGCGGAACGCAGTGGCAACGGCGTCCCGTCCATCCGCGCGTTCCTAACCAGTTCCACCATATCGATGACGGCACGTTCATGTTGCACGGTGCTATTAACCCAGCGGGTTGCTAGTACCATTTGGCACGGCGGACGCTCAAGCAAGATACCACAAAGCGTGAGAAAGTCCAATCGCATAAGAACCTTCACGTGAACATTGTGTTGCACATCTTCCTTCGGACGCTGCCGGTTTTAGCCATTTGCACGTGATGTTGGATGGATTCGGATGGCTACATTACTTATCAACTTCACATGCCAACCAAGCGGACGTCAGCAGCGTCGCGCCACTATAGCGGGGCATGCAGTCAAGGTCCGAGTCTGCTGCGTTTTCATTCAGTCACAATGCGTGTTAGTGGACAACGGTTCGCATCCTAGTGACCTCTACGAAGTACATCGTTACAGTAAGAGGAGAAAAATGGAAAAGCACATAACGAAGACAAAACCTATTACGATGTCACTGGAGATCGGAGATAAGCACAAGTCATGCATGCAGTGGAATAACTCACTGTAGCTAGCAGGGTCAATGTGATCTGGTAGCTCAGGTACTGCAACTTCGAACCTGGACTGGATAGCAGCCATCACCTGCTGATCACTCTCGCTTGACACGAAGGTGATAGCAAGACCTTTTGTACCAAATCGCCCAGCACGACCGACACGATGGAGGTAGCTGTCTGCGTCGGGAGGACAGTCATAATTGACAACAATGTTGACTCGTTCAACGTCAATGCCACGACCAAAAATATCAGTGGCAACGAGTATTCGCTTTTCGAAAGCCTTGAAGGCAGTGTAGCGCTTAATGCTTTTTATCGTGTTAGTTATGTAGTGGTACTAATAGTCTATGATCTTACCGTTCTTCTTGAGCGAGACCGGAGTGAATGCTGATGCTGGGAAAATTGCATGATACCAGTAGTTTATCCAGTTCAATAGCTCGTGCAACAGACTTGACAAAGATAACGACCTAACAGGAAATCAATACGGAACACGACACTTGATATGAAACCTACTTGGTTGAACTCTAGCGTATCCAGCAGGTCATTCAATTTCCTGTTCTTGGCATTCTCCTCTAGCTTGACGTAGTGTTGTTGCAATCCATGCAACGTCAGTTTAGTTTCGTCGTCAACGAAAATCTCAAGCGGCTTTATTCCAGTGTCAGTAGGGGTTTTTAATTTGGTCGCAGGGACTCACATTAGCCATGAACTTTTTGCAGGTGATGCGGATCTCCTTCGACAACGTGGCACTGAACATCATGACTTGCTTGTGATGAGGGGTAGCGCGAAAGATTTCTTGGACATCCCTACGCATGTCTACGCAGTAAAGAGAAGGGCGGAGGATAACGGTTAGATCGCGTTTGAATTTCGGGTCGAGCGAGAAAAGAAGAAACTCAAGAACGGAGTACAGGCGCCGAGCATTGATCGAGGTAAGCTCATGTATGCTTCGCCCACGGCCACAGCAGGAAACCAGAAGGGGGCCCGTGATGTTCTTCATCATACAACACTCTCAGCACCTCACGACCCAGCGATGAACCCATGACCATGCTTCAACACCATTTCCATGTGGCGCCAACGGCGCTTGCCCACATTGGCAGTGTGACGTTGAGTATGGCGACAAGAACCTCGTTAACCGGGGTAAAGACCGGTGTGAAGGGCACAATTTGTTTAATGGCGCAGTATCCCAAGACTGGTAGCCGAAACTGAAGGGGCGAAGACTAACCAAGCTGTTCTAGCATTTTGTCGCACTCGTCCAAAGTGAAGTGTTTGACGTTCTTGGCGTCCAAAATCTTGTCTCGGGTGAGGGCGTTCAGGCGGCCAGGAGTTGCCACAACAATGTGTGGGCAGCGGCTCTTGTCACGAAGGATTTCCGCGTCCTTTTGTACTGGAGTACCACCGTAGAAAGTATGGACGCGCACGTCAGGCATGTACTTTGCAAACCGCGTGTATTCGTTCTTGATCTGAAAGGCGAGTTCGCGGGTGTGGCACAGGACAATCACGGAAACCTCGCCATTCACAGGCTCCAGTTGCTGCAGCGTTGCGAGTACGAAAACAGCAGTCTTGCCGTGGCCCGACTTCGCCTGACAAAGGACGTCCATTCCCAAGACGGCTTGGGGAATACACTCTTGTTGAACTGTGAAATGATGACAAAGAGTCAAAAAAAAAAAAAGCGCCACGCCAGCCGCAATAGAAGCACCTTCCGAAGGATGTTCGAACCCGAGATCACTAATCGCTCGCAGCAACTCAGGTTTTAACAAGAAGTCCCTAAGAAAATGGGTTAGGATGGCTCAAGGAGAGAAGGGAGAAGCGAACCTAAAGCCGGTCGAGTGTATGCCAGAGAAATTTTTTTTGTCTTTCTCGACCTCGCCGTCCACTGCTGCCGAGGCAGCGACACCGTTCGTAGGCGCGGCGCCGCCGTTGGGAACAACGTCGTCTTCATCTTCATAGTTAACCAGTTCCTCGTTGTCGTGCGACATTGTCGTTGAATAAGATGTTATCCCGCGCGAAGAGTTGAATGTAAGCGAGGGATGACGGTGGAGGAGAGAGTTGAAGTCGAAGGAAACAAATTTGTGGCGCCGTCAAAGAGGGTGGTTGGCTGCTGACTAATGGGGCAAACACGTCCACCTTACTTAATCTCACGTGCGCACGGACCCCTTAGGGATACCCGTTTATACTCTTCGGAATCGGCGTATACCCCCGACGCTGTGAAGACTTGTTCAGTGGTCGCCGAAATGCTGCTCGTTGGCAGCGCGTCGCTGTGATTCAGTGTGCGTGCTTTTGTCGAGTCTTTCGACGACTCAAGCCGAGGCTGTTACGTAGCCACGCCAAATTTTCAGTGCGCACCCTGTCATCACTCGCGGTCCAGTTGACTGATTCATTGAAACTTTTAGAGCATATCCCAACACGCACGCCGGTTGGGTGGCTGAATTTAATCTATCGCTTCGTGGGCCATCCTGTAGCTCTTTGCCCTTCTAGATCCATACCCATATACCTCCCACGCGAAAAGCTGTGGTCCCCCGGCCCTAACTGTCCGCACCGTGGTATAAAAGCTGCTGTGTGAGATAGTCAAAAGACAGGTTCCAACATGTCTACCCATCCATTCTGGTGAGTATATCCACTCTTCCAAAACTCTTACTGAACGCCCTTTTACGCAGGCTCGGTGGTGAGCTGACTGTTTATATTCATATACAACCCAACTGATGCTTCAATCACAGGCGTTGCTGCCTCCAGTATGTGGGACTCACACACCTTACTCTCTAGCTTACGCTCCGCTTTCCAGTGGCAGCCTGCTTCACGCATCCTCTCGACTTGACGAAAGTGTCAGTAGCATTGGTTTTCCCGGGGAGAGCATTCATAAACGTCTACATAGTCGTATGCAAACCCTCGGTCCATCCGTGCCGCGTCCATCCATGCTTGCAATGATCCGGGTTTCATTGTCCGAGAACGGCTTGCGCAGTATATATACCGGCCTTTCTGCATCTCTACTTCGACAGATGACATACTCACTTGTCCGTCTTGGAAGCTACGAAGAACTGAAGCGACGCATGTCTCAAGATAGCAAACCTTCTGCGGGCAAGCTCCTCCTGGCGGCTGGTGTCACCGGTGGCTTGGGAGGCATTGCAGGGAACCCTGCAGACATTGTGCTTGTGCGCATGACAAGCGACTCACTGAGACCTCCGGAAAAGCGATACAAATATCGTAACGCCCTGGCTGGCGTTGTTAGCCTCGTGAAAAATGAAGGGATCAAGGGCCTCACCAGAGGACTTGGGACCAACGCGGTGAGCACGCAAACTGGGGGCAAATGATCCGTCTATTGAATGCACATATTCCAAGGCACGCGCTGTCTTAATGAATGTAAGCCTCTACCTTTCTCGAACGTGGTGCTTGACCTATCATTTTCAATAGACCTCGCAAGTGGGATCGTGAGTTGACTCTATGGTTTCATTGATTCGTTTGAATACGGTTCCTGATGTGGGTTACAGCTACGATTTCTTCAAGATGGCTCTACTTCGTTATCAAATACCCCTGGTTGACTACAAGTTTCACGATGGTTTCTTCTTGCATGTCGTCGCTAGTTTAGCCGCCGGGGCCTGTGGCACGAGTTTGTTTTCCTCAACATATGTGCTCTGTCAGTATGTTCACTCTACTTCGTAGCTGTTTGCTCTCCTGCCGATGTCATACGGACAAGAATAATGGGCTCGGTGCGGTCTCTCTCTATACATGGTTGACTTCTCATCAATGTCAATTCTAAAGTCAAGTAGTGCTAGTCCCTTGCAAGTTCTTGTAAGATCGCTCCGCGAAGAAGGTCCCATATTCATGTTCAAAGGATGGACACCCGCTTTCATGCGACTTGGACCGAACACCGTCCTCATGTTTGTTTTCTTCGAGGTGAGTGCATCAGAAACCCTTTTGGTGGCTGATTTAACCATTGTACACACAGCAACTAAAGCGAAGCTGGTCCCATTTCACGCAGTTGTGACAAGCTGACCACCTCTTACATCTTCGCCAAGGTCTGTGAGCGTTGTTTAATCAACGGGGATTATGCCTCATCCTTCACCTATCTCGTTAACATTTGTATTTTCCCTGCATATCTCTTTATATCAAGATGTATAGATTCCATACCCCATCGCTACTACTGACAATGGTGTGTATGTTCTTAGACAATATGTGTCCTGCTTGGATGTTTGGTCCACGGGTGCTAGTGCAATTGAGCAACGAATGGCAATTCATAATCGTTCGCCATATACAACATGGTGTAATATTATTCGTCAGCTCATTCAACTTTCGCAATCTCATCAGTCGGGCACTTATACCGTGCGCTTACGGTGAGCTGCCTTCCGTAATGTGCTGAAGAAGTATTCTCTAGGGTCTCGGCAGCTGTCTCGAACACTCTCGGCGTCATTGTGTTGGCACACGAAGTGAGTGATCGAGCAGGTTGATACCGCTCCAACTGAATATAAGCACTCGACTTGAGATGTGCCCCCAAATTCTTCTCGAGCATATGACGATAGACAACGAGGACCGCTTAAATTTCTAGACGTTATTGTAATTTCCAAGCCAATGCATGTCCTGCATTGGGCACGCAACTTCAACACCAGGAGAACCTCTCGGGGAGTCAGCTCGATCACTTAGTCTTAACGGTAATAAACTTGCTTTTCGTTCATGACCCATTCTATATGCGCTGTCTCGCCCATACCATACCATTTGATAGCGGGCAGACTTTTCTTTCTTTCTATAGTTCGGCCTCCGGTCTTTGCAGCGACCCTGAGCAAATCCTTGGGTATGTTCCACATTTCCACATTGCTAATCCCACTATTCCTAGCGGCTGCTTGAATACGACGAATAAGGTCTGGAAATTCCGATTCCGTCGTACTGATTCGGCTAACGACCAGGGTGGGAGATAGTGGGTGCCCGTCGACCGACCATGTTGCGTATATCGGCCTATCGACAGCAGTGGTTCTCTTCTCTACACCCCAGACGTTCATCGATACGATGCTGCCCGCAGTGAACATGGAACGGAAGGTTTGATAAGATCCTACACCTTCGTCAGGAAGGCACGATACAAATGCCTTGGGTCTTTCAGAGTAATAGTTCGGGCTTGAATCGGGTAGATTTTCCATCATGCGTCGGATAAGCTGGGCGTCCTTCTCCCAGAAGGCGTCGAGGTCACCATGTTCCAGCCACGTCCATTCGTTGTCCATCTTACAACGCCAATCCTCAGCTTCCTTAAGAATTGTCCAGACGGTCGAAATAGGGTTTCTTGTTTCCCAACCACCACCTTTTTCGATTCCAGGACCTGTTTCCTTGTAGAAAATTTCTCCAAGGTCGCTATAAAGAACGGAAAACATTCCGTTGCCAGAATCCGTTACCTCGGGAGGTGGAGCACCCCATTCGGTTGGGAATTGAGGTAAATTATACTCCAATGTCCGTCCGGAGGTGACCCAGT
>JBBPKI010000178.1:0-29379 GCA_038089155.1 Nevesoporus exiguus
GTTGATTGGCATGCCTAGACACTCACGACATGTCGGCCAAGGTTCGTCTTCATACCACCCCCCCATCCGATATTGACAGTACATTGCCAGCTTTGAAATTCCTATCTCCGAACGCGACACCCCCTGTGCCGTGGTACAGAGTGATCTCAGCAGCCGGGACGATCTCTTCACGTGGTCCAGGGACAACTGGTGCACAGCGCCAGCGCGAAGCGCTCGAGGCAGAGGGAATCGAAGTTACCGACGGTCGCACTGGCGATTTTCGAGTCAACTTGGCGACATGGGGGTGGTTTCCCGCCCCTGGTACGGTACCTATTGGGAACTATGGGGAAGTCGCGGCTCAAGTTGACGACGCTGGCAACCAGTGACTATTGATAGCCTCGATGCGTCGTTCCATTCCTTTATAAACGTGCCGCAAAGATCCTTTTCATATGTCGGTCGAACACTAGTTAGGTATGTTGTGTCTGCGTGACCACTTTTGTCATCGTATTTCCGTAGAAAACTCGACTGTTTATCTATCTGCTGGAGAAAGCTTCAGCTTCAGATCGGAGGCCAAACACCATTGATGTCAACGTGAAGTTATCGCAAGTTCTCACACTACGTGTGTGGGGCGATGTCCATTGATATCTTAGTCTGACGACTACGTGAGAGTGAATAATTCCATGTTCCCGCACCATCTCTCTACTCACCCGCACCATGTATTAACATGCCTTGGCGCTCGATCCACCTGAGCTCCAGTAAGCTGATTCCCAGAACTCCCCATCCCAGGCCGCCTACCCTGATCGTCAATCGAGCTCGTTGGCGGAGGGCACATAGATCAAATGGAATACGGAAATCAGGAAGCGGTAACTCGCCAGGTATGATACGGTGACAGAAGCACTCAACAGTGTTCCGACCATGTCGGTGGAGGATTGAGCACTTAAGCTTTCAAGCTAGTAGACCCACCTTTGCGAAGGTAGGGCTCATCAGATGATCAAACATTTTGTGGGCCCACCTCGATAAAGCAGAGGCCGGTATCGTCTTGCAAAACGGTAGTCTCCCTCATGAATTCTCTTCATCCCATAGGCCCTGTGCAAACGGTCTGGACATTCACGTTTCGGTTCGTAACAATTCTGCCAGCGCAAGCTTCCCGAGGTAAGTCTGATCAACGACGACCGTCGCTTCTCCTAACACCAATTCCTACAGCTCGGGGCCGGCATATTGTCCAGTGCTGCCATTGACTTATACCTGATTCATAGTCGCCGTCCCTGGCGTCTCCACAGTTTAGGCACAGACCAGAGAAGCTGCTTAAGCACTACGCATCCCTTTTACTACTCGCAATCTTCCTCGTTTTATGGACACTTGCGAAATATGCAGGCTAGCATTGGTGTCAGCATCGTAGAGAAAAGGAAATATCAATTAGGTCGCCTATAGCCCTGTGCGTACCGCAGTCAACCTCCATCTTGTAATGCGCAGCGAAGCACAGCATTGCGATGAAGGCTTACACAAGTTACAACGCTTTAATGTTCGTTGCTGCTCATGTTATCCTCGCAATTTGTCTAAATTTCACCACACAGCGCGACCACCCGTAAGAATGGTAGTCACCGGGTCCGCCACCGAATGAAATTACTTCAAGGCTGGAAGCTAAGACTGCTAGTGGTTGGTTCTTATTACGTGAAGGGAGGAAAAGGAGGCCGTGTTCGCTATGTATGTGGTGTCAAACGCCGCCACATCTCTTGGCAACTTGGATTTTACTCACGTTTACCCGTCCCCCATCAGCAAGCGCACCGCTCTACCCGAGGTTTGCCAGAAGAATCTCCGTGCCGTAGCGAACGCTAGAGTGACTGCACGAAGTCATTGGCGCCATCGATGCTGCCGGGGCGATCGGCAAAAAAGTGAGAATTGCTTCCAGAAGCTCAGTAGCGACTGGCGCATTGAATATCTTCGATACCTTTTCACCTCGTGGATGCATAGCACAAGACCGCTGATTGATGTCGAGTGATTGAAACTACTTATTTGAATGTGGGTTAGACCTGGGCTGTTCCTTGGCACTGTGGCGGTGACCCACAATCGGAGCACACCGTGCCGCCGCAGCTCAAAACTGCATCTCGACTCCATACCACCATCACAACCACGGATACCATGGCTCCAGTCTCAACTCAACCTCTCCCAAGCTCGATGAACGCGTGCGGCGTTGAGTTGTACAATGACGAGAAATCCACCAATCAATGCCACATTCATTTGGACTCCAAGGCACAATGCTCCTGCGCCGCGGGCTCCGACCCTGCTCAACACCGTGCTTGCCACCAGGCAAGGTTACGCAGGTTACTACTCCCTATTGCACTCTTAATCCTCGCGGTCGGAGGTACATTGGTCATTTCGTGTGTAGCCGATATCGACCTGTTCGACTTGGTCAGCTTGGGAGCTGAAGTGAGTGGTAGCCCATTGGGCAAGAGGCAGGCCACCTCCAGCGGCCAGCCCGACTTTACGAGGCGCAAATGTGAGTTTCTTCCCTAAGTGCACAAGTAACTAAGGGATTATCGTGTGCACCAGTGTATCTCATCATCGTTTTCGTCGGGCTGCTCCTTGTGCTTGTTGCGGGTGTCATGCTGAGCTTTTGGTGCTGCAAAGGCAAGCCATCATCATCTCTGCATATGAATTCTACTGAATGTTACATGATTTGTTAACTATAGGTTCATTCGAAAATCCACTCTGTTGTCCGTGTTACCTGTGCGCGTGCTGTGGAGGGCTTGGTAAGTCGTCGCCGTTCTTGTTGCACTGAAGACTCGCTTATTACGTGTTGCCAGCCTGCTTGGAATGCATTGGATGCGGGTTGTGTGCGGCCGGGCTGGAGGCTGCTTGATACCACTGAATGTCTGAATCAGCCCGACTTGCACCCTGTGGTGCGGGTGTGGCTTGTTCACTTTTTCTTGAATACGTCCTTTTCCTTGAACACTTCTGGACATTTTCTCCCGATAGTACATGGCCTATATATTGTCATATGCAAAGAGTGGCGCCTCCACAATGAATACCCCCAACGCATACCGCACCTCAAGAAGAGGAGAATCCTCGTATAACACGTGGTAGTCTGAACAGATGCGTTCAAAGCTACTGACGTGCCTCCGCGCCACTATGATTTCCGCGGTTGGATTCATTCTGCCGGTGGCTTCGTGCATCATCTCCTGGCAGCCGGCCTTGTATTTTGTTACATCGGGATTGGCTTCATGCATGGCGGTGTTTGGGTACGATTCGTGTGTACCAAGATGATCTGAATGCGAAAATAAGAGAAGAGCGCCTCCGAGCGATGTGCGCCATGTGGTTGGTTTGTGTCAGACAACTGGTTCAATGGCCATACTTGGACCTTCCACGTCTCCAGACTACTGCGATGATCTTTTATCAGAGACCCGAGGATGTCATTCGACCCCGATGTCCCATCTTGCCTTCCGCTCTCACTCTGGCAAGAGGCTGTAGCGCCGTCGGGATCCCCGCTAACAGATACTTACTATGGCTGACTTCGCTTCATCTTGCGAGGATAGAGCTGATAAGCTTGCCTCAAAGCTTCAACAGCTTAACCTTAACTTATCCTGTCTTCACTGGCAGAACCTGAAGCTGGAATCCCGAGGCCTGTCAAGGCGATCTGGAAAGTCGCCCAAGTGAAGCTAGCCATGATCAATATGGGTAACGGCATAGTATCCAAAATCAGTGACAAATGTTAATGAATTATCACCGTATTCGATTCGCGAAGCAAGTATTTTGTATCACACGCCGAACCCGGTATGCCTGTACAATGCAACGCTATTCGCTTCGTGGTCTGTAAACTCGTTCAAAGATTTGCAGCAAATCGCGTTTATATCCTATGAGCTTACTGGAACCTTGTTGTGTTGGCTGAGTATGCATTATGGAGTCCACCGTTGTGACCCAGGTCGGTCTTCCCCAACATGATGAGAATTAGGAGAACCCTTGCTCTAGCGGCCTGCCTGTGGTCAGACCGTGCGAATCGAAACCTCGGGCCGCAGGGCTGCAACGAGGCGCATGGACAGACGGGCTGACAGCTCGGCTGAAAGCCTTTCCGACATTCTAGTAGTCGCTGCGCACACAAGACGGCCGTCTTGCCTTCTGTCTGTGCCACAATACACGTGCGGATGCCAAATAACGTCAACACAAAGCATTAACGTTGTCAAGATAATATGAACTCGGAACAATTCTTGATGTGCAGTGAGTCGAAGTGGGGTAGTATCAGAACATAGCACGTGGAGTACGAGACAGTATGTCACTACAATCTGACATCCCTGTAAATGCTTTCTGGCAAGACATCGACTCGGATATTGAACGTGTGAGTTGTCGACAATCAAAATGTCACCTCACTGCGACGTAGGGATTTCCAGAGTTCTTTCTGTCATCGTCCTGACGCAACCAGGCCCGTTCTGGAGCTAGATCTGCAAATGAAGGTGGCTCTGGTAGGCATACTACTCGTTTCAACATATAGTGTACCAGATGAAACACGCAAGTGAACTTAAGCACATCAACACCTCGTCCCCAAACTCCAGATACCTTGTGGTT
Source organism: Nevesoporus exiguus (assembly GCA_038089155.1). Lineage (NCBI taxonomy): Eukaryota > Fungi > Basidiomycota > Agaricomycetes > Boletales > Boletaceae > Nevesoporus > Nevesoporus exiguus. The sequence goes on from JBBPKI010000178.1 coordinate 4,537, forward strand.
AATGGCTAGCTTGGACAAGAGCTGTCTCCTCCTCAGGAAGCCCCTCCTGGTCGGCGTCTACGCGCTACTGTTGAGCCTCGCACTCATTGCCCTTCCGTTCTCTTTGTTCACGGTGAGTATCTTGCTGACTTGTTAAGATTTTGTGTGGATGCGTCTCGCTCCTGGCTTGCCCTCTTCTCCAGGAGCGTCGCAAGGGAGACTGGGGGATTTTGCCTTTGAAGGTTATCGCGCACAGTCACCAGTGAGGGCACCGAATGTTCAACACACTGGCACTGACCTTGGGCGCTGCATAATGTCTGTACTGAAGTTTCCTTCTGCCCACTCCAAAGTTACATACCCTTGCTCTATCAAACCGTATGTCATTACAACTCTGTCCGTTGCTGAGATTGATATATTGCCATTTATCCTATCCTCGACGACAACCACGACAAGTACCGCTTCCGTCTTGTCGCGAGCTGGATTCTATTGGAGCATTCTGGTTCGCAGACTTGTGTATGTTTCCGATTACCAGATTCCGCTGTATTTCTGGTGGACTCTTCTCCACTGTTACGGAGAACACGTCATCAACGAAGCTCATCATATACCAGATTGTATGGTATAGGAGTCGGCGAGTGGCCGTGTGAATTCGTTCCTCTCGCCGGCCCCTGGCGTGAGGAACGACACACGCAGGCACGATGTCGCAGAATCCGTTTATAACCTGTGAGCATAGACGCTTGCAATGCCATTGTAACGGTCATGTAGATGCTTGGCGGTTCTATCGGTGTGACAGGGTATGCGTACAAACGAACACTTTCCTCGCTCGCAGACAGCACCAATTGACTCGAAACACGTTCTGCAGAGCAGGCTTGGTCTTCGACGGTCAACTCCGCTGTAGCTTGGCTGTGTACACTCCCGATGTCGACCCAGGTCCCATCGCAGCAAGTATTTCCGCAGGCTACTACGCCATGTCCTCAACTGCGCGGCAAAACGTGATCCACGCGCACTGAAATCAGTGGATACCATCTACCTCCGTTTCTGAGGGTATCGAAGTAAGCTGAAACGTCGACGTTCGGGTACAGTTCTCTGCTTGTTCAGATCTCAGTCTACCTCTGTTCGCGGACGGCAGGCCGAGCGGAATTTGAGCTCGTAGCAGTGGACTAGCTCTGAAGGCTGGTTCGTGTGGCATTTCGGTCGTCGAACTTGTTTTACTAGTACTTATATCGAGCTACGAGGCGAACGCTGCATCTTTTACCACTGGAAGGGTATGGATTGGGAAGGAGTGACGATGTCTGCACCTATATAAGTGGTGAGCCTACCCGACCGACCTTTATCCGTTGTCTGAAGCATATATCTGAGTTGTGTACTAGCGAGGACTGGGACGCTAGGTAAACGTATGTGTTGTCATTACAGCAGTCCCCGCTGGATTTTTCACGATCTTTGGGGCCGTAAGGTGAGCGTTGTGTGTACCGATGGAAGCGTGTGACTGTCTTCAAGTTCACGCGCAGAAACGTGAATCTGTGTGCGATTGGCGTGCCTCGCGCCTAAGAATGTTATGATCCGACCCCACGGCCGCGCGAGGATAACGCAAAGAGTTGACTCTAGCTTGAAACGTGTTTCAGGACGGATATGCCACATGAAACATCATCCGTGCAATGGTTCAAAGACGCGATATTTTATTTAGACAACCTTGTATCGTTGAACGACAAAACAGAAGAACAAACTGGCTCCATTCCTTCATCGATTAAGGGACGACGATGCAGCGGACGTGGGAAGACCACATGAATATTTTTTTGTGATAGCAAGCGTGTTTGATCTTCTCGGCAAGCAAGTTCAGGAATAATGTTTTGATTTCGGCGGAGTCCAGTAAGTATACTCGACTTCATTCCGTCGAGTGCGACGTAGAAGCGCGAAGTTAACGGGGAACAAGCCATCTTTCGCTTGTACAGTCATCATGATCACGCATCCGGAGCCATCTGGAGTCATGATGCAGAGGCAGCCGATCAAAGGGCCTTCGTAGCCTGCGCACTCAAGCGGCACATCGATCTTGTTGAAAAAAACCTTCGGTTCCAATTGCGCTAAGCGGATTGCCATATCGGACGCGGGCTCGACTGGCATCAGGTACATATGTACAGCGGCGAAGCCGCGTCCACGGGAGAGGTATTGATACCGAACAAGCGAGTGCCTCCGTCGTTGCGACGCTGTGCCGGAGCGGAAGCAATTTCAAGCTTCAAGGGTCTGTTGAATGGGTACTGCTCCGTGATCATGATGCGTGAGAAGGGAATATAACGTACCGATAATGACGACATACTTAATCTCCTTTCTTGACGATGCGGCGAGCATGTAGACCGAATTCCACGTACAGGGCCACGCAAGGGTCATGCCCGCAGCCTCAAAATGACTCAACGTTTCAAGCTTCCGACTGAGCGAGCCAATGGGACCTTCAGGAGTGTAGCCCAAAGGAGGGGTCAGGGATGAGGACTCCTTGTGATCGGAGGGCATTGGTGTTCTCACTCTGCAAATGTTCCGTCAAAGTTGGACGCCACATAGCCGTTAGCACCCCATACGTGCGCACCGATCCACGCATTCGTGGGCGAACCTGCATCATCCGATGCCCTCCACAATCTCACCAGGGAAATCTCAGCCAGGGACACGTGGAAGAGTCACAGACGGTAAGGCGCCTCGAACGGCCGCTGCGCCGAACTGGATCCGACATCAGACGGCAAAGAAAAGTCAGCGCTCGCCCCAGAGGGGAATGCGATGACATGTTCCCAAAGGATGGAAACCAGGATGTTTAGCTCGCCCTGCTGATCCTTGCAGCTCTCGAACAGACGAATGAAGCGAGCGAGGGCTTTGCGACAGTACGGAGAGCAAAGTCGTCGAACGAGCCATTCTTTTCAAATCTGAGTGCCTGCGTTGCAGAATGACAACTAGAGCGGCAATGGCATCTGTGCCTGAAATACCAGACGTCCAAAAAAAAAAAGTCGAGGGATAATCGGGGAGTACATTGAGCTAGGCTGCTGACAAAAAGGCGCGTTGAGGGGATGCTGGGCGCAGTGGCCTCAAGTTGGACTCTGGTTGGATGGAGCATCCGGTGTCGTTTCGTTCTTTCCGCCACATCGTCTACCTTTGAACGAATCGATCGTTCAGTTCCTAGCTACCGTGAAGCCCGGTGGTGATATCATGAGCTTCCAAGGAGCGCGATCGACTCACTTTCCACATCATTGTCATAACACCGCGCCCTGTTCGTCTAGCTTCGTTTCTCTTTCGCCGTGGAAGATTCCGCTAAAAGAATGGACCTACTATATGTGCTCGGTCGCTGAGTCAGGCCATGTGACGACCCCATGGTCATTCGATGTGGGGTCAATTTTCTTCGATTTGTTCCCAACCCAAGCAGCACGTACATATTGATCCGCGGGTGTGTGCCAGTGACGGAGAGCGCCAGTGCGGTATCTGACCTTTTCAGCCTTCGTGGGAACTGAGTGACGGGCGGGTGAACTCGTTGACAGCAACCTGAAGCACTCCGGGATGGCTATACTTATGGCTGCTTCTTCGACCAACTTTTTTGTTACCTGCATATGATCGTGATGTCATCTACATTTCAATCCTTTTACACTTCGATCCGCTGTGGTCCTAGATCTGTACCGTCTTACGATGAGTGGAGAAGAACAGCGCTACCGGGGGATCGAATCGTAAATGTAAGTGGACAAGCGTGATGGCCTGGTAACCCCCATCATAATCAGGTTCATCACGCCTTCATAAGCAGAGTCCGCACTTGTCGCAGGTAAGTAGGTCTGTCAACTTGTCTGGATGATACGCTGCATCAGGACAACTAGCATCAGCATCACGGAGAGTGAGCGAAACTCGGTTCTTCCAGATCCAAAGAGGAGCTGAGCTTTGTTCACCTCCATCTAGTGTGAGGTTCGTCCAGCGCCACGCGAGCACCTTCTCCTCGATATTCGCGTATAACCGCTCACACCTTCGTACAACCCATGGCTGCCGTCACTGTTTCTCCTCCCATTGCCCTTATAACGTGTTTTGTGAGTTTAAGACTCAGGGTAAGAGTGGAGTCCCACAGATGCTGTTCAATATCCCCTCTCGCGCCGTTCATTAGTATCCCGGTCTCGAGCTAGGCTTCATCACTCCCTCTACCCACGGCTTCTCCACCCAAACCAAGACGTTCAGCGCGTTCGATCAATATGTCCCCCCAACAGCAATGACTATCCGCGCTTGGGGAAAACCTACGGGTGCAGTTATTGTCGTTTACACGACAACACGGCAGCTCTCTGCCTACTCGCTGGTCACGTACCTTGTTTGTAGTCTGCCTCGAGTGCTTAGCAGGCACATTAGGACGGTCAGCTGCCCGCACGAACTATATTTTCTCCTCCGCGATTACCCGGCAGATGAGAGTTGCAGCGACCAGCTGCGGTTAATCTCCGGCCTCGAGGACCGCTTATTTCGGGTTTATGGCTTCAGCCGAGAAATCGGTCATGGAGTTCGTTGCCCACCAACACTAGCCTGACGACGAAGCTATCCTTCTCTTGACTTCGGGCCGCCTGGTCTCTCCAGGGTTACTGCGCACATGCACTACACTATTTTAGCTCTTTTTCTTTTTTTTTTTCGTACGATTCGCCAACCGAGTAAACCACTTATTATCGCCAGTAATGCTCTAGCATACATATAGAGGTTCGTTCCGAATTGATTATCATTGGCCCAATTCGTGAGTCCATCTATCAAGTACTATTGACCATTTGATCGGTGTTGCAAAATCTGCCACCACTCGCAAATAATGCATCAAAAAGAATAGTCAGAGGCCAGCGCAGAAGGCAAGATCGTGGCGGTAGATCGGATCTCCGACGTGCCAGCGTTATGCTTAACACTATCGACTCGCTCGCTTGGATGAGTTGTTCCACCGAGTTATTCACACTCCGCCTACTATTTTTGCGGAGCTATGATGCGGCGTCAGTAACTTCACTACTACTATATTAGAATATGTAGCCAGGCTTGTGCATCCAAGAGTTGCAAGTGCAACGCTGGAGAATAAGGAGTGTGCCCTTCTCTATTCAGAGAAAAAAAGTACAAGGAAGCTAAATATCATAATATATCTCATCCTAGATACACTACTAACTCAAGGTGCAGCTCCCTGTTGTTTTGCAACCATAGTCAAATAATAATACTGCCACATATATGCGATGCGTCGAATTAACTTCTCTTCCTCTGGAAAGAATTATAACACAAGATTAAAGGCAGCTTTACGATGGACGGGTGTAGGATAGTAGTACAGTCCGAGATGCCCAGCGGACCGGAGAGTTGACCTGTTCGGAGCTCAATTCATATTTTGGATGAAGTGTTTGATCACGAGACAATGTTGCCAACCAGAGTCCGCACACCCAAGCTAGTCCGTTCAACTCCCGAGTATCCATGATGGATAGATACAAGTGGGATGGATGATCAGCCAGGTGGCCCAATGCATTAGCCGCGTCGTTGAAATGGGCCATCTGACAGTATGAATGAATCCGCGCTTCCGTACAGTCCGTAGACATCGGTGGAGAATTCCTGGGTGGCTTGGTCATGCCACGTGCCTTGGATATTGAGTATAATGCGACTCGTCTGCAAGTGGGCGAAGGAGTCCATCAAAACCTGATTAGCCATGGGAAAGGATGAAATAAACGCACGGCAATGGAGGTAACCATCGGCACGAAGCTTTCATGAATAGGTTAAGACGAATACGGGAAGAAGGTACGTGACGGGACGTACAAAATCAGCAAAGTAGTTGCAGGGCTATTGTGAAGCGTGCAAATAAATATAATTGCAAGAAAAACTTCCGAGCGCATCAAATCAGCTCTCGGATTCAAAGGGAATAAGCTCGCTCACTATCAAAGCATACAAATGCCAATAATCCATCACGGATGGTCACGCAGGCGATGGACGACCTTGCTCGCGCGCCTCGCTCCCGTCTGCGATACGCCAACCAGAGGAGGATGGCCTGCGAGAAGAAAGTACCGATGACGAACACGAAGATCGTTTTCGGTACCTCAACCAGCATGCAGCTGGAGTCATATAGCGCCGTAGGGATGGCCAATATTGCGGATGCAATCGTCATAACGAGTTCGAACAAAACACCGAACGTCGCGAATGCGCTACTCCGGGTGCGCCATCCGTATAACGCATAAACTAGTCACGGTGTCAAAGGGAATGTTATCCTAAACCAAGATACGCACTTCGGAGGAGCAGCACGGCATCGAAGCAAAGCATGAGCAAGGTATTCGCTATCATCTCGATAAAGCGATACATCCGACAATAATAAATAGGTATGCCATGTCTCGAGAGGAACCCCACTTGAATCCCAAACACAGCGCTGAGCTGGAATAGTGAGAGCCATTCCAAGTAATGAAATAGATGCATATTTACGTTTGTAAAGCCAGCGCAAAGTATTTTCCAAAGAAATACAGCCACTTGACATGGGCAGTTCGCGGCATACTGGAGCATGACACGAATCGCATCCTACGAAACTGGGCGTAGAAGGGAGGACGTACGGCCAGATAAATTTGATTTCATGATCCAATGTGAGAACACCATCCCAGACAATGGTCATCCAAGAAGCAGCTAGAGAAACGGTAAAGGATGGCGCGCGACAGACGTGTACTACTCACCTGCGGTATACCCGCAAACTTGCTTCAAGAACTCAGCAGTTACGGCGCTCATAAAGCGCCCTTCAACGACCTCGTTCTGGCCGGTTAGCATTTTTGAGCGCTATCCCAGTCAGAGTGTGAAATGTACACACCGCAGCGTATTTGGGAGGATCCACTGACAACGCCGGCGCGCACACTGACTGAACCAACCGTGGCGACAGGAGGACGGAACAACGTGGGTCGAATCGCAGAGCCTCATATAGATGAGTGGAGTAACGTCAGAGGACCTACCCTGACATGTCGCAAGTTGTCCGATTTGAGTCGGAGACGAAACGTCAAATGGGGGCGTTGGTGCGTCGGCAAGTTGACGCGACGAATTTTTTTTTCTTGTTTCCCCGACTCCGAAGGCAACTTTTGTTCAAGAAACAACCAAATCAGATGATGTTCATGTCTCCAAAAGCATCTATGCTGATGCTTCGAAACACCGAGGCGAGTGAAGGCATTGACTATGAGTATGCTATAGGTCGAGAACGCGTTCAGTGTCGGCGGCTATTCGGGCGCAGTTCCCGGAAATCCCTCTCTGCCGCTGCCCTGAGCACTAACATTGATAAATTACATAAATATAAAACAAAACGTAAATGACAGCCACGTCTAAGGTCTGGACTCAATATTTGAGGAACGCCACACATCCATGCATGGCAAGTATCACCATAGCTATCAACATTGCCGCGACGGTGGCGTTTACAGCGTTAGGGGTTGCACGGAGACTTTGCATGACTGGCTGCCCGACTGCGAAATGTATAGACTACGTTATTATTGTGTGAACGGGTCATGAGTTGTGAGAATTTGATAAGATTAGATCTCGTCTCGATAAGGTCATGTTCAAATATATTGCTCGCAACCAAGCAAACGAGTCAAGCCAGCGTCTCTTTTGAACGGGGACAGCACTCTGCAAGCCACACGAGTCAGACTTCTCCGTCTTGGCGCCGTTTGCGTTTGCCATCTGGCCTGACATGGGGCTTCATCGACTCCAGCTTGCTACACTTGACAAGATGTTGAGTCAGTCAAGTGAGCTTTACTGTAGGAGTAACCTGGCCGATGCATGCCTTTAAATTATCCCTTAATTTGACGTATCCAGTCATGGTTAGTTCACAAAGCGATGCTTTGGCACTAGTAGCCCTGAGAATTCAAACGGATCCACCAATGCGACTGTCTAGTATAATTAAGCTCGGGTAACAGCACGGGTCGCGGGACGGGAGATTACCGAAATATCTCCCTTTTAAAGTGGTGACCTCCTTTTACTTTTTGGCTTGAAGCACATGTCTGCAGGTTTTCAAGTGGTCAAGCAAGGTTCCTGTTGCCGCAGGCGGCATTTCCGAGCAGTGTGAGGCTCAGGCTCTATGTGCTTATCTAATGCAGTATGTACAGAATCTGCTGGTTCAACGAGGTCTCGCTTGAATGAAGACTATCCATCGTTCTGTGCAACGTGACTGCTAGTGTGTGATCCGACAAGCGGAGCTATCCATCATGTGGGATCGCGACGCAATCTCCTCGAATCTTCGGCGGCCCTGGCGCCCCAGTCTTGAATGCAAGCAGGGGTTGCTACCCTGTATGTGCCAAACAGTTCAGCGTTCACTGGAACGAGTTTGCTCTGCCCTCTTAATTCCATCGATAGATGGGCCCAACCGTCTTTTCTGATGCAAACGAGGGCTGTCAAGGTAAGTGTATAGGGAGGAATATAAAGACTATGGATGCGGAGGCCCGTCAGCCCTTTCTAAACGAGCCAGCGGTGATGGAGTGGAAGGAGGGAGGACACACTAGAAAAAATGTTTTTCGTCCCACAGCTGTCACAGAGGCGCGAAGATGGCGCCGAGCGGGTCTGTCACGTCGCCGAATTTGGAGCGTACAGCGTCAAAGAGTGTCAACGGAGTTTCAACGATAGTGCTGGAAGGGGGCCAACGACGTGAGCCAGTCTGCTTACCTCTCTCTAATGTCACTGGACGTTTATCGCGTCGTCAGAGGGTGGAGGTGCTCCAGAACACCGCATGGCCTCGTTCAAGGAGTCCAGCTGCTGTGACGAACGCAAGCTGTCAGCGTATGAGAATACTGGCAGACGCTGACACCTGTCACTAGGCCGCTTGGGTGATGCATGATGCAGCCTCTCATTCCGAATCTGGAGGAGGCAAATCACGGGGAATTCCGGATGATCGTCAGATTGGACACGCCACGTCCGAGTCCCTGACGGATGCATAGGCGGCACCCTAGATTGTTTTGTGGGGTTATATATGCGCGTATCTCGAGTCAGCGCCGTTAACTCCGATTCCACCTTTGTAAACGCGGAGAGTACATAACGACACCGATCATGTTCCCCACTCTCAAGGGACATTTTGTGGTCGAGCGTGAGTAACTCGGAGATATTCTAAATCAAGCATGATGTCGGTGCCTATGTGACCAAGTCACATCTGACTTCGGTGTTTTTCTTTTTAGCTGAATATTCTTCCGTTGTATTAGGCCGCCCAATTCTGGACGTTAGGGTGGGTGATTTGGAGGCACGGCCGATCAGCTCGGGACTCCAGGCCCATCTTGATATACATCGCGGGAGATGATCGTTGTCAGGGGTAACCTGCATGCGAACTGTTCGAGGATGGCAGCAGTACACTGCCCCAGGACACTACGGTATCCAAGTCTTGAGTGGGATCAATAGCCAATGATATCTTTAGGAATAGAGTACTCATCGTACGTGCGTTTGTGAGTCAAGGTCTATGTGTGGGGCGCAGATTTAGCTGTGGTTACAAGAAGCAAAACACACCAGTTGTTTAAACATGAAATATGTTTACATTACATCGCCCGGTGTCCGGACCGCTCATCCTCGATACCCTCATTTCTAAACTTTACAGGTTCTTAGACTTTACGCGATCAATAAATCGTATCCACGTCGACAGCACGCACAATGGCACGAGCCAGGTAAGGTCCAAGCCTGATCATTACTGGAGAGGGGAACGGCAACCAAACGACGTCCCAGAGGTACCAGTCTGGAAGTCTGTAATAATGGACTCGATGGCGGAATAAGTCGCCAGCGCTGCGGTCGCCAGGCATGCGAGAGTGATGATTAAGTTCCAGGTATTAAACAGGAAGTGTTTCTTGACTGTAAGAACCGAGGCATAAGTCTATTCAGCAGAAGAAGAAACATCTGCACGTACAACCGCGTGCCCATCGGGAAACATCTCGCCAGCTGTCAACCCTGGAGGCGCGAGGATTGTCGACATCGTATGGACGGTCCTCTGACATCGCGTCAACTTGCATGACATAGCCGAGAATCATGAATGGCGGGAAGGTGTATGTAAATTCTGTTGAATATGAATTTATATTAGCGCACTTCATATACCGCAAGTGAAAGTCATACGAAAGATGCAGACGGCGGCGATAAGGGAGGATATATTGCTGAACTGGGGGATAGCGGAAGCAATGATGAAAGCGAGCGCCCAGTAGACGATCACCAATATTGCGAAGAGGTATTTTCCTGCTTTGACTGTCAGGGGCGGGGCACGGAACAGCTCAATGAAGATGTTTTGATAGGCGACCTTGATGCCAATGTTCCCGTACAATGCTGCGGCAATAAGACCAGCGGTGAGGGAGATGGCATTGGTTGCTGTCTGCAAGCTGTACAGAGAAATGCCTTGGTTTGCAGGCTAATCGGAAACTGCAAGTCAGCCACTTGTCTAGATGGGTTGTGGAGAGACAAGCTCACATTGATAACAAATTGGCCTTGGTACGAGTAGACGAACAACCCGAAAAACATGTATACAATAGTGATGAACACTTGGGCGCAGGCCATGGCCTTCCAGAAGTCCATTGGTCGGCGCATCTCATTCATAAATTCGACGAAGATCATTCTGGAACAAGCTTTCAGCAACGCCGTACTCCAGGCTTTTGCGACTTTGCACTTACGCGCCGCCATAAGAGAAAACGATCTGCATAATACCGTTTAGTTGGGGCTCAAAAGGTTGCCTGATGATCGCCAGAGTTTGCACAGGCCCCTGGGCAACATTGTACGCAGACAATGCTGCCGCATAGTTGGGCGCGGTGTGAGCAACAGCACCCATTGTTATGATCAATGTGATAACGTTGAGCCATATGGAGATGTTTGCAACCCAGCCGAACTTTTGCAATGTCCTAATCTGACCCAAAATCATGCCTTCGGAAAATGGGTTCGTGCTTGTTTGAAACTCAGGAGAACGACTGACCAGCTATCATCCACACAATATTACAGACGCTAAAGCAAAGCTGTGCCCGTAAGGAATCTGAAAATCGCGGTGACAGTGTAATGCATACCTTGAATTCCGCCATTTGCGAAAGACCCTGACCGTTGCCCAAGATAATAATACCAACATTAAAGATAAGTTGCAAGCTCTGTAAAACATTGCACACTATGCGCTCTCAATGTGATGTCCTAGTCAAGGGCCGTGCGAGACGCACAGATCCGGAACCAACTCCCGTAGATACGGTAACCAAGATCGCCAAAGGTTCTGAGTGGGAACCGGTCGGAGTCCAGTTTCAGGAACATGTGCCAGAGAAGAAATCCGCTGTAGGCCGCCATAATCCCAAAGACAACGAAACATGCAACGCCTGGGCCATATCCCACCTGCGCAAATGCGAAGGGCGCCGAGTAGGGACCAAGGATGTCTACCTTGGCGGTCAGATAAATACATAACGTTCAGATGAACCTATCGCACCGGTAGTAATGAGATAGAAGACTGCACCCCAAGTAGCCGTCCTCAGTGAGCTGGAAGCCGCGCGATACTCGGCGGAAGTGACAGTAAGAACGGCAGCCTCATCGGATATACCCTTTTTCTCGTTAGTGAAGACCGAGTCTTGGTCGTTGAGTTGGTTGAGACCAAATAGCTCGCTCAGCCAACCAGCCGGGGGGTGGTGTCCTTCTTTGCGTGCTTCGGCGGCCTCCTTATCTCGCTGTTCCCGGGCGTAAAAGAGATATGTCTCCAAATTGGGTACCAATCCATCGGCGAGGACGAAGTGCTCGGGGGCAACGACGTCTTTGTTCTCTTGCAGGTGCGCGCGAGGGTCGTGAGCTTCGACAGCAGCAGGTGGGTACGACATGGAGGTCGAAAGAGGATGAGACCAACGCGGGGACCCATCACTTTTAAAAGATGAGCTATTTCAAAACGGTGCCCATGTGCAGTTGGACCTCGTGACTGTAATATCAAGCGATCCGCTAGCAGCGCTTGCATGTGCACCAGACTCCGTGTCAACGAAAGCGTGCGAAGGGCCTCGAAATGGCATCCCAGACTTCAGGCACGGTTACCTGAGGTAAAAAAATTGTTAATTAGTAGTTAGCAGCAAGGAGCCACCGTAACCGCTTTGAGATGGAGAGGAGCGGAGAAGCATGTTTGGAAGTATGAATGGGCGCAATCGGTCAATCGCCCACATTCTGCACAGCACCTGGACCGACAGGATGTCCAGATAGCTCATGCTCAGCGAGTGCGCTTGCAAGATAAGAATCGCATGGTCGCGGTATTGCGGCTCTGTCGCTTGAGATTTCATGGGAGCTGTCCGACAGCAATGGGCGGGAACCAATCTCAGGATTGGCTAACTTGCCACGTTGCAAGGCACTTTGATGAACACCCGCATGCGACTCACGGCGGGTGACGAGTCGGATAAGCCTGTCGTTCATTCTTTCGTTCGTTATAGTAGTGGAGCGTACCCCGTGTAAATGCCATTGTCATTGTCCGACATGGTGGCGAGTGGGAAACTGGCTAATCCCACGCGTTGGCAACTGACCACCACCAACATGCGGTCGGTCACGCCCGACTTGGTGACCGCGATACCAGCCCACCGCGTTCTGTTCATCCCCGAGCTACTCGATATCATCTTCAATTTCTTGGATAGAGAGTCCAACGTCACGAATGCCTGCGTTTGCAGACGATGGTCCGAGATAGCCCTCGACGTCGTCTGGAAGGACGTCGACGACCTTCTCCACCTCTTCCGTCTCCTCAAACCGATATCTTATCAAGAAGACACGTTCGAATACGTGAGCACCTGCCGTGTCGCTCTTCTGGCTCGGACTCATTCCGCCCTCGACAGTGTTTCGAGAGACTTCCAGAAGCCAACGACTGGGCCAGGTTCGAAAAGTATGCCTCCCGTGTTCGGTGCTTAAAGTTTCGACCAACCAAATACGATCTCGACATCTGCCCCTTGTTGGACGACGTAGCCAGAACGCGGACGTCCTTGGAGATCTTGCCAAACATGCACACCTTGGAATGGATATACACCAGCACCGCGCACATGGAGCGCTGCAAGTTGTTCCTTCACCGTTGTCTCAGGCACATCTCCGTGACTGCACCTTCCCAACTGCATCCCAGGCCAGATTTCTATACCGATCTGTGTGCACGTGCACCCAACTTGCACTCGCTTGCCCTGTTCGTAAATTTTCCTGGAAGACCCATCGACGACGAGCTCCGAGTTCTTCTAGAAAACTTGCCGGAGCTCAAGAAAATCGTGCTACCCGAATTCCACTACACGTCATCAATCATCGAACAACTCTCCCGGGCCAAGAACGTTGCCGTCGTGGATTTCAACCAAGACCTCAAACTTGGTTACGGTAGCCCAGCTAACGTGGCATCCTTTTCCCCCGTACTCGAGGAAGGTGCATTCCCATGTCTACGCGAGCTCAACTTATCTGCGAGGATTGATGATATCGATCGTTTCTTCCGCGGGGGCTTCGCACCCATCCGCATCGCCACGTTGTACCTCAACTCTTATACAGACCATACGCCGGCCGAAGTGCACACCTTCCTCACCACGCTCTCCCAGCAATGTCAACTACTAAGAAAGTTGAACCTCCAGCTTTATCACAAAGTCCTTCCCCTCGATCTCTCAGTAGATCAGCAACTTTCTTACGCCACCCTAAGGCCCATCCTCTCCTTTCCAAATCTGACTTCTTTCGAACTAGTACACAAATACCCACTCAAGATCACGCTGGACGACCTCGAAGACCTAGCTAGCAAATGGCCTCACTTGGAATCCCTCATTCTCAACGCAGAACCCCTCTTCATCGATCAAGACGTGTTCACGCTCGACCTCCGCGCTCTCCTCCCCTTTACGCGCCACTGTCCCCGTCTACGTTTCCTCGGGCTCTACATCGATGCCACCGAGGCCCAGATCCCCTCATCCCACGTTGCGCTCGAGCCCTTTGGCGTACTCCGCACGCTCTCACTCGGCACCTCCCAGGTACGCGATATGAGCGCGGTTGCGACGTTTTTGAGTCGGATTTTACCCGCGCGGTGTGCACTGGATTTGGGCCTCACCTGGACCGAGTTTGGGTGCGAGGGCGACCGGTTCTTGCCGGCTGAGCTGCGGTATCCGTTACAGAAGCGATGTGCAGCGTGGCATGCTGTCGAGAAGCTGCTACCGGCATTGATACGGCTACGTCGGGAGGAAAAGGAGCGGTCGCGAGCGTTGCAGGAAGAGGTCGAGGACTTGCGCGTACGGAATCGGCTCTTAATGGATGGGGCCGACACCAAAACCAGGGATACGTGCACCATCGCATGAGGTTCCATTGGTGGCATACATTTGATCATCCTATTACGCTTGCGTTCTGCCTTTGTATACATGGTTGAGTGCAGGATCTCGATATCACATCGTATATGTATATGTTTTATTCGCTATCATTCGTATAGTTATCGTTATCGCTAAGTACGTCTTGGAATTGTTTGTTTGTAAAAATGCGACATGATACCCTCGGTGTGCGTGATGGTGAGGTTGAATATCGGGTGTGTGGCGTTCTGTAGGGCAGTCTCAGGATTGATACATGGAGGAGGAACGTCGGACGCAACGCACCACACGGTTCACGGCCCCGCCGAGAGTGTGGGACATTCCCTCTTCCTCAGACCACGAGAGTGCATCTGCAAACGCGGTTCGACGAAGTCGTTCCTCTGGCGAATCTGTCCAACGTTGAGCTTCAGATCGACAGAGAGTGAGGTAGAACGTCACCCGAAGTACCCCGCCATGCCTGAACCACCAGGCTGCGTCGCGCCGGCAACGGGTTCACGTTGTGTTGTGCGGCAGAGAGCCCAGCGAGACAATACAACGTGTGATACGCATCCGCGCCCCTGTCCAATGCATGTCAACTCTGCACGCCTGCTCGCACGATCAAGGACGAGGATAGGGAACGTACTTGGGCGGTTTGTCCCGCAGACCTGCCGCAGGATGCTGTCCCGCACACAAGATGTACCGCTGCAACGCCACCTTGTTCCACACCGACTCTACGTCTGGATATAAGTAATGTCGAACATTGTCGTGATGACCGAAAGACGCACCATCCGTGTCATCCCACTCCCCGTCTGCGGATGCGGGTGCGGGCGCAGATGGATCATGTACACGTCCGCCCACGCCCACGCCCACCGAGGCGAGTAGTGCAAAACACCCTCCGACCCACCACGAATAACATCCGTCGACGAGCTTATTCGTCCGTCCCCTAAACCCGCCCAACTCGATCTCAGAGCCCTGCATCTGCACGAGCCATCGTAACAACCTCTTGTAGTCGATCGACGGGTTGGTTCGCGTCGTCGTTGTCGCGGGCGGAGGTGAAGGCGGGAAGAGCTCGAGGTAGGGCTGAAGCATGATCCACGATGCGAGCGCGCAAAAGGTGTACCCCCCGTGCGCCTCCCCAAGAGATGGCCGTACGTCACCCAGGACCCGCCTCCCCCCATCCGCCTCCGGATCCGCCTCATAATACGGCTGCGACGCTGACGAGAACCCACCCTCGTACGTCTGGCACGACGCGACAAAGCCCGGCGTGCCATCAAACAGTTCCGGGGTGACCAAGTCCAAGAGGTACGCGACCACGAGCAGACAATATATGCCCCTGCGTATCAGTTGGAAGAAACGTATACATGAGTGGGGTGAACAGGCAATACGAAACGCGATGCAGGACGGTTTACCGGACGTCTACCTCGGCGTCGTGCGCGACCAGGAAAGAGCCGTCGGGCTGTTTGAGGGACATGAAGAAGGTGTAGAGCTTTTCCCTGTTCGTCGTTGTCGTCTTGTAACGTGTCGTGTACGAGGACAAAGATGAGGCGGGCACACCTATTGATCTGATCCCAGCCTCCGCCCAGCCCAGGCCCACCAACGATCGCTAGGGCGCACACGGACGCATACGTCGGCAGGAGATGGGCCGCTTGCCCCGGCCCTCCGCTAAACCCGCCCTCTGGATGCTGCCATGCCAGAATCTTGTCGATGGCGCTTAACATGAAAGAGAGTATGTCAAAGCTAATCCCTGGGTCCAAAGTGGGACGGGTCCTGCGCACCACTGCTTGTTATTGGGATCCAAGACGACGCCCATGATACTGAAACTCTGGAGCGTCCAGTATAGCAGCCAGGGCTGGCTCGCATCTTGGCTGATGTAGCGCAACGGGAAGCCCTGTACGAGGTTGCGGACGAGAAATTGGAGGTGTTGCTGGCGCTGGAGGGGTGGCGGGGAGTCTGGATCGAGCGGAAGGTGTTTGAGAAGGATCGACTCTGTTTCCGCTTGGAGGGCGGAGGTCTCGGTGGGGTGCTGATCGTCTACTGATCGTCGGGGATGAGCCATCGCGGGTGGTTTCAGTCAAGTGCCGGAACAATAGCCTCCATTGGCGCTAATCATGGGTCGAACCAAGGCACCTTTTAGATCTTGGACTTTTCCTACGTACAAACATGGGCACTTCCCAGTATCATTTTCTGCTCTACAAAACTCTTTCGATAAGGCCCAACCCTTCGCTCTCCAATACAGCTCGGATGGGCTCGCAAATCTCCTTGTTGTATGGCGCGAGAACACCCGGAGTATTGATCACACCGTCCAAGACGAGCTGAGTAGCGATGCCACATGGAAGACCGACAGTAAGCGCCATGGCCGAGTGTCCAGACGGGCTTCCATATTGCTCGAGCGTCGACGTCAGCGTTTGCTTGTCGTAGGCGTTCAGCATGCTTTATTTTTCCCATCCGATATAGATCCTTACCTCCGTTCCGTCAGCCCATTCCACGACAAACTTGTGCTGCAGCATGACGAGGTCACGCTCGCCTTGTTCATACTTCATCAATCCTTCCAGTTGAGCACAGAGGGTATCTAGCAAGTTCTTCCCCCTTGGAACGACTTTCGCGGGTGAGAACAACCCGATCCATCGGAAGCCAGATATAATGCGAGCGCTCTCGTTTTCGTTGGGGAACTTGCACACCGACTTAATGCGGGATACGAGCGAGCTAGGGGCGTAATCAGTAATGGATTACAAAGGTTCGTCGCTAGTTACCTCTCAGACGCGTCGTTGGCACCGATGGCCTTCTGGGTAACCTCCCCCCATGTGAGGGCTCCCGTTAACCATTCCTTCTCACTAGCGTCCAGGAACCCCAGGTCGACCAGTGCTCTGATGAACTCGGGGAATCCCTGGTAGCGTAAAGTGCCACGAACGATGGTCTCTGCCTCCGGAATGTTGTAGAAGTCGCGGAACGGAACCGAGTTGCGGTTGGGGTAGGCAACGAAGGCAAAGGCAGGGGATATGAAGTATGGCTTGGCGTACTGCATGAGGTCGCTTCCAGCGATGTCGAGCTGCTTGCCTTCCGATAGATATGAAGCCGGGTTCAGCAGAGCCAGGAGGACGCCTCTTGACGACCAGGAGAACTTGTAACCCAAGGGGTTTCCAGAGCATTCCGGCGCGGGCAGCCCACCACAGTACGACAAGAATTGCTTGATCTACTCGCGTCGATGATTATTTGTACCGGTCCTGGTCAGACATGTCTATCCTCACCTTTCCACCCTTCTCATGGACTTCTGAAATGGTTTTGATGGCGTACAGGTGATCGATGCCCGGGTCAAGACCAATTTCGTTCATGACTACGATTCCAGCTGTCTTTGCTGCTTCTTCAAGTTCTCTCATTGCAGGAGAGATATAACTCGTCGTTACAACATGGGTCTTTCCCTTGATGGCAGCCTTGATGACCTCAGCATGGTAGATATAAGGGATCAAGGAAATGACGAGATCATGAGCAGCCACCTGCGCCTCGAGGTCGACCGTGGAATTGACATCCAGGGAGATAGCAGTAGCATTCGGAAGACCCTCGGCCAAGGCTTTGGCGCTACCGAGCGTTCGGCACGCTGGAGGTCAGGGTTAGTCTCTGATTGCGCAATTCAGGGCAAATGCGAACCGATAACCAGCTCATTGGATGGATTACGAACCACATACTCGGCACATGGGCGTGCTACGAAACCAGACCCAAGGAGAAGGATCTTGCGAGTCTTCTTACCCTCTTCTGCGTCTCTGGCAGCCAAAGCGCTCCTGCCGAAGACTGGCCGAATGTCCCTTGCTTCGTCAAGGATCACACGAGCGAATTCGGGCAGGACAAAGGCAGTATGGTGGAGCTGCTCGTTGTAGTAACGCGTGTCCTTGACCTTTCGAACAGGCTCACTGAGTACTCTTCCTGCATCCTTTGAGCACACAATAAATCCGATCTGCCCAGAGGGGTACGTCGGAATAGTAGTGTATGCATACTGTGAAATTGGGAAGATCTCGCGCGTCATGTTTCGCAGATGAGAGATGAGAGGCAGATGAAGCCAAAGACATTCGGCCTGTGTAGAGATATGACCCCCTGGCGCTAACGCATCATACAGCAGCTGGAAGTAGGGTTTCTGAAAGAGGGACTCTGCGGGACCAACCGGATCAGAGGAGTCGGTGATGATGACATCGTAGGTCGATTCGTTCTCCGCAAGAAACTTGAAACCGTCCCCAATGAAGACTTTAACGCGAGGTGACTCCAAGAGCGAGGACATATGTGGGAGGTACATCTTGGATACTCGGACGACCGCCTATTATGTTCAAGTGTAGAATGGGCGACGGGAAGTGAAAGGACGTCGTACCTCATCAATGTCACATAGGACGACTTGCTCGACGGTGTCGTGCTTCAAGACCTCCCGGACAACGCCGCCATCCCCGCCTCCGATGACAAGCACTTTCTTTGGGTTTGGGTGGCTCGCGAGAGGGAGGTGTGCGATCATCTCCTGGTACCTATCGCGTTGCACCTGAGTGGTCGCCATCCTGATCATTGTGGAGAGCTACGCACGAGAACTCGTCACGTTCGGAGCACTGAATGACGCCATCGAGAGCCAAGACGTTACCGTATGTCTCGGACTCAAAGACGAGAACGTCTTGGTAGAGCGATTTCTCGGTGTGAAGGATTTTGTTGACTTTGAGGGTCATGGCTTGGCCAGGCCATTGGGAGGAGATCTCTCGGAACCAACCATCTGCGCGATGTAAGTCTTTTGCTGGTTTCACGACGACCTGGTCGTACCTTGGACGGAAGGATGAGAAAGCGGAGACATGTTGCACCTCGTTCAGCGGGTTTTTGAGGAAACGATTGAGTTTTGCAAACAGTCCGAGTTTGCCAACTCGCCGATCATCTTATCGCTCATCCTATCACGGTCATCAACGTCGACAACCAGCGCTACTCGACTTCACCTGAAATCTCGAACTAGCACTTTAGAACGACTCATGCTACATGCGTGCCTCGAATAGGCAGCTGAAGCAGCGTACGATCTGACTCCCTGCCTCGTTGAAATAGTTTAGCTTTTCCATACCTGTACCTCGTACGAGTCCTCTATATGAGCGTGATCCTCAGGTACCATCTCAATGTTTTTCCCGTCGTCAGCCATGGCAGGTTTCAACCAGTAGCGGAAGAGCCAAAACCCAAATTTTGGAGATTCTTTCAACGCATTCACTTAGCTATCCTGAGTCGACCCTGTTCTTACGCTTTATATTTCTATGATACATACAAGTGGGCGACTCTGGTGCCTACCGCCTCTTTGGCGAGCTGCTGGGATTGGCGGGCTACCTCAACTTTACGCCTACTTACTTACTCTCAACGCTCGGCTCGGACGAAAAACGTGGTGTTTAGCGATGGCAGCAAAGGTATGTCACCGACTCTTGTTTTTCAAAGGGGATATTTCTTGACAGTTGCCAAATCAAGTCGGACAATTGGGCGGACTGGAAAACATACCACTCAGCGAAGCCATCCGGCCCCATCAGATCTTCGATTGGTCCCGGACTAGGTTCCCCCCTTTGTCTCGTCACATCATCCGGCGTTCTGGAAGGCCTTTCCTTTCACAGCATCCCCCCTCGAGATGGTCGTAGTTCGGTGCGACAAAGGGTTTTAATGCATCGAACATATTCTGGGTTCTTTACCTCCTACCACAATCATGAACAAGAAGAGGAGCCTCGACGATACATGCGACATTTCCTTGTCACGCCGCCGCGTTCGTTCTCCCATCCTCAGCCAGCGAGCTGCGAGCGAGTTCACGCACTATGCGCCAATGGCGTGCTTGGAGGGGACAGGATCCCCGTACTTTCTGCTCCCAAGGCCCCTCGAGCTCCCTCAGCTTTCAGCCATGGCGCTGGCTGCTCCGACCAGGAAGCCGCTTCCTTTGCCTGGCTCATCCGGCGAACCACAGCCTAAACCAGTCCGACTGGCCAATGGTCGTCATCACGTCCCCCGCCCCCGCAATCCGTTTATCCTCTTCCGTTGTGACCTCGTTCATCAACGAAAGGTACTCCCGAGGTCAGACCTAGATGACACCAACATCTCTCGCATAGCCGGAGATTTATGGCGCGAAATGTCCCCGGCCGAGAAGAAACCTTGGATCGAGCTTGCAGCGCGGGAGAAGGCACGCCACGCCCTCCTGTATCCTGACTACAAGTATGCGCCATCTCACACTGGGCCAAAGGGAAAGAAGGGAAAGAAGGACAACGCCAACGTGGAAGATCGGCCCCCGCGCCAGGTATCCCATATAGGTTCTGCTTCGCCATCAGACAATCCGAAGCCATCTCGCCGGTCCGAACGCCCACGGCCGTACCCACAACCTATACTCCGGAGACGCCCCTCGTCTTGTCCCCCGGTTGGTGCCGTCCCAGTTTCGTCCCAATCCGCCCTGGATGGGTGGACTCCACATCTTGTCTCTCAGGACGACATGCAACGTCGCCCAAGTAGGACCGTCATGTATCAGTCTGTGACATCACAGCCCGCTACCGAGCCAACCGCTCCAACGCCAGCTGGCTACAACCCGTTGTCGACATTACAAGGTTTTGATTGGCTTAACTCGCCACGGGACGATCCGTTGCCGTTGGATCCCGGATATGCTCTCTCAGACATGAATCAGAACAATCAATCCTACGGACTGCCGAGCTATGACTTCTTCAATAAACTTGAACCTGTACGCCCACCCTTCATACACTGGCCCGATCGCTGACTCGTTTTCCACAGACGTTCCCATCCGGCGTATATAATCTCGGATTTACCGCGCAAGAGTTGGCGGACATGGAACGTCTGGCGATCGGAACGACCTTTACCGATCCATTTTCCTCCCTGACCGCCGTCCCAGTGGATCAAGGCTCTCCTTATGCGTACCCCACAGCGATTTCACCTTTTGATTGTTCCGGTTATACTACCGGGTCGCCCTCCTCGCTGTCTTCTGGGACTTTTTGAGTCCCCTCCAACCAAGGCGATTGTTTATGTATACTTGACCAGGTCAGATTCGATCGACCTCTGTTTTCCTTGTTTCCACTGACTTGCCCCCATACGATCTCGCACCCAAAACAGTGCACCTCTCATTGACAATCAGTCGTTCCGAGTCTCTCCAATGTAGCGACGACAGTGTTGACATTCCTTCACGTTTCCAGCGTAAACGCTGACGCCACCGTACCTTATCTCACCTTTAATTGTTTCTCTCTAATGGACATTGCTCGGCGTTCATTCTTTGTACGCTAGAATGACCGTTCCATCGTTGGGACCAGATAGTATGACTACGAGCTCTCAAGATGATATGATTGAATGTTACATTTTCTAGACTTTGTGTCGTAGTGGATGTAAACAACTAAACTCCACGGAGGAAACGTTACGATACCAGAATGGAACGAAGCTTTTTCTTCCGCAGCTTCTGCAACGGGTCGTGGTTTGTCTGATACCGGGACCAGGATCCAGGACTCGCGCATCGACGGCAAAGACGTCAGTCAGGAGGAAATTCACGTGGCGCAGGGACCTGCAAGGGTCGACTCTGATTAGGCCTCTCCACATTGCTAGGACAGTGGATCTGGGCTCGGGTAAGCAACGACAAAGACAAAGC
This sequence comes from Nevesoporus exiguus, assembly GCA_038089155.1. NCBI lineage: Eukaryota > Fungi > Basidiomycota > Agaricomycetes > Boletales > Boletaceae > Nevesoporus > Nevesoporus exiguus. The sequence goes on from JBBPKI010000178.1 coordinate 26,299, forward strand.
CGTGCGTCAGATCCAAGTCAATATGCTCGAAAAATCACCTCTCGGGATAACGTACGTACTACATCGTTCCCGTCGTTGCGAGGGGCCCTTTCAAGGTGGTCTCGCCGACCCTTGGAGGTTGGCAGCGCTGGATGAGTCGATGACGGTATGCAACGTGATCCACGGTTTTGACTCTGATTCTAATTCACGGGGCGGGGTGAGGAGTCTACGGGTTTGCCTGGACATGCTCCAAGTAATGGTGTGCTGCATGACACGACCGTGAACCCGTGCCATTACTTGACATGGCACTGCGGGTCCTTTTTTTTTTTCCTTTTTCTCCGTTCTCCGATGGCTTGGAAAGTATGACGAGTGCTACGATACGCGAGAAACATAAACGTACGGGTGGATACATGAAAGGGGATGGTCGGCAAGTATCTAGTATCTTAGATCTCGGAAGCTGAGAAATAAAAATAAAAAATGCATGATCGTGATGGGCCAACAGGCACGGGCGCTTGGCGTGCGCGCTCGGCGGGGTACGTCAATGGCGCATCTGCCTGGAGAGAAGACGAGCACGGAAATTGGACTGCGTACAGTCTTAGACGTGGGTTAGGATGGGGTGCCTTCCATTGCGCCGGTAAGTAGTATGGTTTACCACTCGGGCAGTCCACGGAGTCAGTGGGGACGTCAGTGGCCGGCTAACCCCGGAAAAGCCCGGGTGGCAGAACGAAGTTCGAGCCCCGCGTAGCCATCTCAGGAACCTGGCCACGTGCCCGCTCCAAACCGAGTCCGATGGCGGTAATAAAAAAGCTAGACGACTCCTTGTGGCGAATCCATGGGCAGCAGAGGTGGACCTGCAGACGAGTGCCTTGCTTAGGGCAGAGTTTGGTGCCAATGCACAGCAAGCTGCGGTCAACCCTTGCTCTTTTCTCTCAGGCCCAGGTCAATCTCGCCCTCACGGCGTCCGCGTCATTTCTGCAGGAAGCAGCAATTGGATTCGCTCTGGTGAGTTCGTAAGTCGAGAGCGACCCGTAAAGGCAGTGAATTGCTCACCTCGGCGTTCGCTTGGCGACGACTGCGATCATTAGTGCGCAAGCCAACTTCCTACTTCTTTTGCTCACAGTCGTAGACACGCCGCCGGGAAATACGACACCTTGTGGGATCTTATTCAAGGGGTCATCATGGACGGAATGCTGAGGTAACCACCGATTTGTGGTACGCACCTCCGGTACATCGCGCAGAAATGTGAGGTTATTACCTTGTATCACACGGAGTGCCACTGACATCAAAACCATCAGTTTCGATGTTCGATACCTGTGGGACGCTGTGACACAAGAAGACATTGGGACGTGGTAGAGTCTGGAATTTTGTCCAGCGTGCGCATCCTCGTTTGAAAGACCAACATGTCGTTGGTCTGGATTTTTTTGTTTCAGCCGACGAGTCGAACTCGTCGGATGGGCTTCTGTGCTCTTGTATACTAGAAACCACTATCGAACTCACGATTTCATCGTGTACTTGGCCGTAGCGCATTCAACTGGAGACCACAACACGGCAAGTTCATGACACGAAAGGCGCCTCTGAGTCCAAGGCATTTCTATAAACGAACGACACGACCGAGAGACGTCGCCATTGTAAACGCGTTCACGAGGCGTTGGCATGATGCGTGTCGAGTCAGCACGCGAACGTGCGCGACCACATCCACGCATACGACGTACAAAACATACAGCACCGGCATTCAAGATTACACCAAGTAAGTTCTCCGTCGGGGCGCCAGCCAAGTACACGCATTTCGATGACCCTCGGTGGGCTGCGGTGGGCGATGGACTCCGTGAGCTCTAATGCAGCATGATCGCCGGTGATCGACGCTGGGCTAGACTGTCGTTCGTGCAGCAGAGGAACAACGCCCATGCAAGCTTTTCACGATTCGAGTTCCCCGACTAAGAAGTTCTAGTAGAACAGCAAGTTCGCCCCGAGGGCTGAGACTCAACGCTCGGGTATCAAAAAGGACACAGTACTCGCTAGTCCTGCTAGGGGTATCCCGAGTCTACTCATCGCAATGAACCCGGACATTTTAAGGAGTCGCTAGCGATCAAACATGTCATGTAACTACTCACCATCCATTAGGCTCGGACCGGCCATACAACGGTGTCCTCCATTCATTCAAGTACAGGTCACACCAAAGTCCATGTGTTTCATTATATCATTACGTGGAGTAATATTATACATTGTTCTATGCTCAATAAATACTATGAGGGCTAGTTAAACGCCAGAGTGTCCCAATGATCATACAGATGCTGCAGAGACATTTTTTCGAAAAAAAGAAAGCCAAGATATTAACGGGTGCACCCTCCTAGGTGCTGGTCCCATTCTGAGGTGTTTGTCCTGACTGGCACAACTGCTTCCAGTCATCTGTCGGGACGATCAGTCTCCGTGGGGATAGCATTCGACATGTACAACGTACCTGGAACGACAGCAGCTTCTTGCGTGGCCGCGTCACTCGGTGCTTCCGCCATCACGACAGCAAGTCCACTGGATGCATGAATGAGCTCTAGAACGATGATTCACTGGAATTCACGTACTGGTTAAGATGCCAGTCGATGTGACTAAATGCGTATGGGTCATGAGATGACGATCTTCTCGTACGAGGTGACTCGAAGTACTCACCAGTGGAGGATCCAAGGTCCGGAATTATCCGTGACGAAACGGATTACCACGTTGTCCATTTCGCTGGAGCCGATCGACACGACGTCGCGCCGGACAGGATTCACGAAATTCGTCTTGTTACTACCAGCGACCCTGACAACGTCAAAGTTGTGCTGACGAAAAGTTTAGTTGTATGCAAAGAAAAGTGAAGTGAACCACATACTCCATGCAAATGTATAGGGTGCTAAATGAAACACGCGGTGCGTTAGGACAGGATAACATGGAACAAACATGGTGCTTACGGGAAAACCAGGAGCATTAGTGGGGTTAGGGAAGCTTATTTCTATGACCTTGTTCGGAGGAAGTGTATAGACACTTCCGTTCGGCAGGAGCTGCGAAGGCTGTGTTACTCCACTGAGAATCTGCAGGAGCACGGGAACAGAGGGATTGTTGTAGGTAACA
>JBBPKI010000179.1:0-36082 GCA_038089155.1 Nevesoporus exiguus
TCACCAACCCTCGCCGGCTACTCGCTGTATCTCACCCTCCTCAATGCCCGCTGGGTCAATGACCAACTCTTTTCTGGAATTGACTACCCCAGCGTTGCAGTCCGCCAGTCTGTGGTGCGGGTCTTGAGCAGTCTCCAACAGGTTCCTTTGCGCGTTCACCCTGGGAGATCCGCTCGATTCGAGTCTCTTGTTGTTCATCCGGATAATGATTCTTGGTGGATCACACTTGCAGCAGAACTTGATTACTCTCACACGTGGTCGATCGCATCTGCAACATCAATCACTTGGGTAGTTATTGCTTACCTCCTCACTGTTGCCGATTCACTCTCTAATGTGGTGGATAACTTCAACTCTAACGGGCAAGGAACCGGTTCGGTTTGGTTGTGGCTGTTACCGATTGTTGTTGGATGGTTGATTCTTTCGCCTAAATGCGACTACGAACGCGTGCAAGACGCGTATCACAAGGCGAACAGACAAGCATTCGTCGCAGACTCTTGTGATCCTACTGCACCTCCCACTGCCGTCACCTCCAACTTCGGCTTGACTATCAGCCCAAGTCCGGAATGGAAGCTGTACGACAGAAACATCATTTCCCCAGACGAGTCCCGTATCCCTCCGGTATTCAATTACGCACGAACGTTGTCGTGGTCTCGGGCCGTCTACATAACCTCGCTGTTCTATCGCGCAGCTTGGAGAAAGTCGAGTCGTTGCGCTGGCGTCGATGGGAAACCGATTCTACGGAATGTAGGCGAGGATGTTCCAAGGGAGAGCCGGCTAGGAAACCGCGAAGAGGTTATTCGCTATTGTCTCCCAGATTACCGTGAATACCCCGGAGTTAACATTCTCTGGCCACGTGGCGTGTTCTTCAACATGGTCGTTGCATCCCTGATGTCATTGCAGTTGCAGTGGAGTACGACAAGTGCTGCCATTCTTGCCGCCTGGTTTACCCCTACTACCGTACGTGATGTCCCGTGGAGAGATGGTCTAATCTGCTGACTCAACATCATCAATCCAGGGACTCGGATGCCGTTCTCTTGCATACATGATATATGGGGTGCTGTCTACCATAGTGTGGGTTCTGCTACTCGCTTCCAACGTTCTCGGATATTATGCACATCATCTGCCCTATAACCCGCCAATACCTGATCTGGAAAGCAGAGGACAGCCCACACCGCCGGCGAGTATTACCCGCGAGGGCTCCGGGCTTTTAGGCGCTGGCAAGGTTGCTATACCACTGCAACAAATCCGACCCACTAATACCGGAGATAATCTGCTTGAGGCCGATGAGCCTGCAAGCACTACCACGACCAAATACTGTCATTCATGGGGAGTGCATGCTCTGACGGTTGTGCGAGTCGCAGATTGGCTACGATGGATAGGGAAAGCCCTCGCGATTGTCAATGCGATCGGAATCGTCGCCCATTGCATTTTCCAATACACGGGTGTGTATGATAACTGTTATTGTGATTCGAGCATTTACTATTGGGGCACCACTGCGTTTAACACAATTGCCCCCAATGCGAGCGACACTGCTTTGATGAAAAGCGCTTGGATTGGTGCCCTTGTGCTTGGCTTGACTTCTTGTACGTTTTTCGTGGGCACTATCTTTCTCATACAGGACTCGTTGCCTTAGTAGTTCGTTTTCGGTACTTAACTGGACTGTAGCTATTTTTGTGTATTCCTTTACTGTAGGAGATGAACGTATTTTGTAGTATTGGTTGAATATGAACTTGGTTCGCTTGGAACGGCATCGATCCACCAAGTACCGTGACGGCCGCGCGGGAGACTGACAAGTGGGAGGCGGCCTTAGGCGCTCTGAGTTCCCTTCGATAGCTGCATAAACTTTCGTAACCACTGAGCAGTATTGCAAGAGTAGGCGAGCGAGATTGTACAATTACAGGTTGTTTGCATGCTTCCAACGTGGTAGTGATGAAGTTACTGCTGCGACCATGCTATACGTTTGCACAAGAGCGGCAAGCAGCGGCAACAGTAAGCGGAGCACGAATGGCACACAGCATTGACACCTCGGGGCCCGGGGAACCCTGTGTCAATCTTCCATGTCACCGGCGACTTCAGTGCCCCATTTTGTCCATTTGAGGTCCCTCTGCACATGATTTCCTTTCGTGACATACACCTATGCCATCACAAAAATTGCAAAAAAATGATAAGCTATGATGCGTGGTACGGGCCAGCTGCGTGATTGTTATAAACCTATATATCCTTGGACTGAGGCCATGACCTTGCTGAATGAGTGTCTCTTGATCACAGCATACCATATCACACCTTATCTTAGCCACGAGAGTGCGAATGACACCAAATGTTACACGTACAAGTTGTACAATGTGGGATCTAGAATTAAGTACAGTTGCTGGAACCACCCAGGGGCCCATCAATCAAGTCTAGCACATTTGTGCACTTGCTCAAGGATCTCTTCGACAGTTGGTGGCCTGGAAATGGGGCGAAGAGCATATCCGATCGTACGAAGAGGTTGTATTGTAGTTGGGAGGTCGTCACTGTTACAGTCTTGCCTGGAATCTGTATCATGGGCGACTCTCCAGAGAAGCCAACACTTGATAGCGGTGACATGACTTGAGAAGTGTTAGACTCCAGAATATTTGTAGTCACTATGTATTAGATAGGTAAATGTAAGTACTAACCTGCAGGATACTTGTCCTCACTCAGTATCTTGAGGTGGCTACTGGTCTGATGTAACCATTAACTTATATAAGCCTAAATGGGTAGGCAAACAATCAATTCCAACACTCCCCTTCAAGCTGAAACCCTGGCAAGGTGAATGCTTGCCAAAAACAAAGAGGGAAATAACAAAGAATGTGATCCCTGAATCAAATCGTCCATAAATGATTGTGTTTCGTGTCTGTCGAGCGGCCATTGGTGCAGCGTCAGCGCAGTTGCCTTATATGGCAAGTCGCGGCTCACTCGCGCTAAGTCTGCGCACAGGCTCTTTCAATCAGCCATGGGCGCCATTGCGCTCGCGTTTCACGCGTTGTGGTTGCTTCCCCATCTTCTATAATCAATATAAAACATATGAAATGGTTCCAACTCGCCCGATCTCTGTTGGAATGAGCAATCCGTGCTCAGTCTCGGGCCGCAATGCCCAACCGTACGTTTCACACTTTTCACTTCGATCATGATATTGTGCCGGTTGTTTCAACATGCTGAGTACCGGCACACCCTTGTTAGTCTGACATCATAATACAGGTTTTAGGTATTATTCCTTCGTACTGTGCTTGGACCGTTAGGGACCAAGCACGCGCCTTGTCTCATGTCTCGCCGCCTTTCGTATATTAGGCCTCTCGTTTCGCCGCCTCCCTCAGTCCGTTTGCCTGCGCACGAGACTGAGGTGAGCCTTTTATTTGTGATACGAAACCCAATCGAGCTTACCGCTGTCGTAGTTACGCTGTCGCTCGATAGCGGTCGTTATGGCCTCCTGGGCCTCTAGCTCGACGTTGCGCTCCCATTCCGTCGAAGCGCTCAGTTATAACGTTGTCCTCAGAGCGTTCTAGGTGCGTCCAGGAACCTCTATGCTCCGCCACTTCACTGCCTGGGCCGTCTAGCTCGACCGGTGTGCCTCCTGGTGAGTTCTCCTCAGTCCTTGGCTCTACGTGTTTTCTGACGTGTCCTGACGCGTTCGACAGTATCTTCGGCCTATACCTAGCGTCCTCGTCGCATCCAGAAGCCTCTGACGCGTCCGCTTCATCTCTGGTAAGTCTGTTTTCAGAGCTCGCCGACATAGACTTCTCCTCTCCCCCTCGAGTTCGACGCTTGGGGGCTCGTTCTGTGCGTTCGTGGCTTTGCCAGGTGGTTCCGGTGGTCCAGGTACGTCTTCGCGGTCTGGAGTTGTGCGCCGACCATCTTCTTCAGCTTGCGCTGTCGGTCGCTCATGCTCGGTCGCAGCTACTCTCTCCTCCTCAATTGGCACGCTATGATGCGTCCTCGCATTCTTCCCAGTGGCTTGCGCGTCGCATCGCGTTCCTCTGACCTCTCCCTTGCCGTCCGCGTCCGCGTTGCCAAGCCCGACGCTTTCGTTCGGTTTGCCTGTGACACTTCTGCTGGATCGACCTGTATTGAGTCCGGCTCGACCTGTACGCGCGCGTGGTGCGTCTGGGGACTCTGCGCCTCATCTAGCGGTTCGTTTGGTTTGTTGGGCTCACCGCCGCTGTCGCCCGTCGTCGCTACAGGGCCTTTCGGCACTCTCGATATGCCTTCGACTTTCTTGACTTCTGCCTCAGCCCTTCCCTCGCCCATTCCTTCATCCAGGCCTTCTGGCATGTCAGGGGGCTCTGTGGGCTCGTCTGGATGATGCCCGTCGTCACCCGGCGCGTCCACAAGGTCTTCTGATAGTCTCAACTTCGTCGTCTCGCCGCCGTCTGGTTCCATGATGTCGTCGTCTGCGCAGTTGTGTGCTCTCGGCACGTCCTCTTTGCGCGCTGTAAGCTCAGCGCTCCCGCTCCTCGACCTCCAGTTCTCCCCCTCGAGCGGCGTGCTCTGGGGTTTCTCTGGTACGTGATCTTCTTCACCGTTTTCGACTGACTGCCCACCTAGGGCCTCTTGCGTGCGCGTGATCATTCCGTCGCCGCATTCTTCATCGTTGATTCTCGGTCCAGCGTCCTTTACGCCTCCAACTGCCTCCACTCGGCCCTCTCCTCGCAATTTGGTTTCGTACGGCATGCGTAGTGGTCGTCTCGACGGGTGGGGTGGTATTCGGCTCGTGCGACCCGTCCGCTGCCCTTGCCGGCCCAGCGATCATTGCGTTCGGGTTCACGACGTCAACGGTCGCTTCGTCGTCCCGTTGGCTTGTTGTTTTTGGTTCCTGGGGCATGACTGTGGCGCAACGGACTTCCATGTCCTCGCTTTCGTCATCCTTACCCCTCCAACCCTCCGGCTTGACCCCTTGGAGGCTTTCCGTGTCGCGTTTCGACTTGCGATGCCTCCCATGGCTCTCTATCACAATCCTTGGCCTGCCATTGGCCACTTTCGGCTCTTGCGCAGTCACACGCGGCGCTCCGTAGTGTACCGTTGGTCCCGTCGTAGTCGTAGACCGTTTGAATCGCTTAATAAGGTAGCTAAACAGTTCATAAGCGGGTTCGAGTTGAAGCATGTGGCTGAAAAGTGAATCGGGGATACTGGAAATAATAATAGCCTGTGCGAAGGCTCCAAGTTGCGGGTCTGCGTCTGTAACAGTACCGTCAAGGTAGCTTTGCAGTCCAGTCCCTTTGACAATGAGTTCAACCTTCCCACGCCATGCTGTCCAGTCCTGCCCGTCCACTGCTAGACCTGGTACACGGACTTCCGTGCTGTCGTTAAGTTCGACTGAGTAAGGCATTTTGTTCTCTGGCCTTGGGTTTGAGTCCTGGTGAGCGAATTAGTCCGTTTACTGAGCACGGGCGGGGCTCATAACCTGGTAGACTGCAGGATATTTGTAGTCACTATGTATTAGATAGGTAGATGTAAGTACTAATCTGCAGGATACTTGTCGTCACTGAGTATCCTAAGAGTCCAATGTAACCATTAGCACATGTAAGCCTAAATGTGTAGATAAACAATAAATTCTGACAAGAGTTAGAGAAATACAGTGACCTCCAAAACTGTTGCAATGTTTAACCTAAATGTGGTGTGTGAAGCACACCACCAACACATATGAAAATATTCCTTGGCTTTAGTGACAAAAAAGAAAATATATGCTCTTAGCTACAAATCACTCTCTGGATCATGTGATGTAGCCCAGTGGCTGTGGAGATATCTCCATTTCAAGTCAACAATACCATTGCAACAATTTTGCATCTTTTGAAATGAAGAGGGTATTTTGAATATATTAATACTTGGTATAGCCCCCTTTGGTCTTAAGCACTGCCTGAATCCTTCTAGGCATACTTTCAATCAACTTTTGACACTCCTCAACTGGTATCTTCTCCCACTCCACTTCAACTCTCTCCCATAACTCATGAATTTCCTTAGGAGGATGTTCATGCTCTGCAAGCCTCCTTTTGAGGTAACCCCATTGATGTTCAAGGGGGTGTAGGTCAGGAGACTGTGCAGGCTACACCATAGTCCTAAACTCTTGCTCCTCTAACCACTCCTTGACCTTTCTACAGGTGTGCTTAGGATTATTGTCCTGCTGAAAGATAATGTCAGAAGAATTGAGACCATGGAACTCAAAGGTATCCATGAGTTTATCCTTCAAAATCTGAAGTTAAAGGTCCCTATCCATCCTACCATCAATCTTAGTAGCATGACCAACTCCCTGCCAAGTCATACAGCTCCATATCATCAAGGAACCCCCTCCAAACTTAAGGGTTCCATCCACTAGTCTATCACTGAGCCCCTCACCTACCTTTTTCCATGCCCACTTGCATTCATCTGACCCAAGGCAATTTATTTTGATCTCATCAGACCACACTACCTTCTTCCAGTCCTCCATGGTCCAGTCTTTGTGAGCATAGGTAAAATCCAAACAAGCTTTATGATGTTTGGCAGAGAGAAGGGGACATTTGGACTTGACTACAGCCTTCATACCAACCTTTTTCAAGTGTTTGGGAACTGTACTGGAGGAGAGGGGTTGGTTGACAATATTGGTGAGGGCCTTGGTCATCTGGACAGCATTTTTAGCCTTCTGACTAGAGATGAAATGAACTGCATGATGAATATTGGCAGGGGAAGGCTTAGATGGGCAACCTCCTATGGACTTCTGAAGTTTAGAACACTCCTTGGAGCAAAGCCTAGATATGGTGGAGATATGGACACCAGTGATAGCAGAAATAGAGTGGGCAGATTGACCTGCATCAAGCATAGAAAGAATAGTGTTCTTTTTAGTAGAAGTAAAAGATCTTATGATGGTGGTGGTTGGAAATCAAGAGATGTGTGAACTTTTTTCAGCTCAGATATACTATATTTAAAAGTATCTTTGTTGGGAAAGTCAAACAAGATCAAATATCATTCAATTTCATTGAGATGTCCATTTATCTTTAAAAAGCTGCAAAACTATTGCAATGGTATCATTGACTTGAAATGGATATATCTCCACAGCCACCAGGCCATATCACATAATCAAAAGAGTGATTTGTTGCTAATGGCATGTACTTCCTTTTCTGTCACTAAGGCTAAGTGATATTTTAATGAGTGTTGGTGGTGTGCTTTACACACCACATTTAGGTTAGGCATTGCAACAGTTTTGAAGGTTGCTGTAGAATAGTCTTTGATGTGACTTGCTTTGAATCTTTGGAATCACAATTGCAGTGCTCATCATCCTTGATGGTTTCTGACCCACTTGTATGCCAGTGGAACCTGTTACGTAGCACATTCCGTTGAACTGCTAATCGTATCCTATGCTTCGTGAGGAGGCACTCATGAAGAGGCGCAACGTCTCACAATGGCATGGAGATGGTTTGGATGAGATCTCCATTTTGGCAAGGGAAGAGTCAGGCAAGATTGTTCTAGGGAACGCATAGATTGCGTAGCACTAGCTTAGAGTACAAGGGCTGCTACTCTACTGCTTATATATTGGGAGAAAGTGAGCATGGACCAATTAAGGGTAAGCATGAGAGTTTAGGAAAAAGGGTGGGAAAGCAATGGATATGGTAGGTGGATCATGAGCCTGCACAAGAGAGCAGACTTAGGAGAAGTAGTCCAAGAGTGAAGTATGGTTAAGGGAAACACTACTGTAATAAATGGAGGGTTAGTGCCTCTGGCGACTTGAAGGAAACAAGGAACTTTAAGTAGCGAGCATGGGGGTGCAGATAACGAAATGGTATGGCGATGAGAATGAGTAAGAGCCCACGTATAAGGAAAATGAATGTAACACTACCCCTTTTGTATGACTGCTGCCCTGCAGCAGTACTAAGTGACATTGGGATTCTCACCATTTGGAACCAGTCCTCCATGAATAGGATCCTCAACAGCAAAGGGGCAGTTATGGACAGTGTGGCCTGGGCCTCCACAAAGGGGGCAATGGATCATTGGGCAGACCGCCGCCACATGGCCCCAGTGGTCACAGAGGGGGCAGTGGTTGGTAAGGCATTGGAAGGTGGGATGGTCCGGGGCCCACTGACCACAGTGGGGGCATCGATATTGGGGGCAATTGATGCGAAAATGACCCCGTCATCTGCATGAGAAACAATGGGCACGGGTAGTGTCCAGGGTGGCAAGACGGGCAGTGACATTGGTAGGGAGAGGTAAGACCTGGGTAGGGGACAAGACTACTTGGACTCCAGTTGGAAGGTCACGCAGTCTGGTGAAGGTCAATGGGGGAGTAGATGATGGCAAGTGAAAGTCAGTGGGTGAGGGGGATCGCAGTACTACCTGGGCAGGCAATTCAGCAGTAAGGCGAGGGGGTGGAATAGGGAGGGGATACACTGCTTGTTCAATTGCTTGGGTGACTGGTGATGGAGGTGATTCGTCTTGTTGGGCCTGGAGAGGCGATATGTTGCGGGGAAGGGTTCGAGGGTTGGGTCAACTGAGGACCAGGTCACTCTCTAAATAATCTGCCAGGTCGGAGTCAGAGAGTGAATTGAGAATCACCTCCGCATATTCTCTCAGGGTTGACAGTGGGAATGAAGTAATAACCTGTGTGAAGTGATGGTGGTCAAGGAGATCCAGGGCTCTAAGGTGGATCTGATCCAACAGGGTGGCATGGGCTGCAGAGAAGTCCACCTGGAATCCCATGTGGGGATGGCTGGAGAAAATGCGGAATTGAGAAGTGTGGTGGAAGAGCAGAGTGGCTTCCATTAAAGGAATGTTGTTGGCAAAGGCCGGGGTGCATTTGGCAAGCAGAAGCAAGGGGGCATGGTCAAGCATGTGTGCATAGGTAGCTAGTCATTGGAAGCATGGGAGGTTTTCTACGTAGAGCCGTTCCAATGCCCATGCGGGGATAGGTGGGTGAGGACAGGTGGGAGCAATCCCAAGGGGTCCAAGTGAAGGAACAAGTCGTGGAAGCACAGGGGTGGCGGGAGCTTCAAGCAGTTCTTGTGCAAGGGAGGTTGGGGCAAGGGATGACGGGGACAACAGTGCAGAGGACTCTTGGTCAGGCGTGGTGGGGATTATAATGGACATGGTAGAGGGCAAAGAGAATAGCGATGACAGTGATAGAGCTGGTGAGGAGGAGCGAGGCTAAAAATGCGATGAGAAGGATCTGTAGTGGACTGAACATTTACTTGGCAGTGGGTCGACTAGCTTTATATCGGGAAAGGAGGGCCTGAGCATGTTTTAGATTAGACTCCAGTTCCCATGTATTGTTCAAAGAAGGATATCCTTTCCATTTGACAAGGTACTGGCGTCGGCGAGGGGAGCCCTGATGGGAGAGTATCTGTTCAACTTCAAACTCCTCTTCCCTGTCGATAAGGTCAGGTGGCAGGGGAATGAAATTGGGGCCGTGTTCTGGTGTTTCATGATAGGATGATAAGAGGGATGTGTGAAACACGTCATGGATATGCCATGTGGGAGGGAGTTTCAGCTGATACGCCACAAGGGAAAGTACCTGTGTGATTTCGAAGGGTCCTTCTTGCTTGGGTGCAAGCTTCTTCGACGGATAATGTAGGTGGAGATTGGTGGCTTCAAGCCATACCTTCTCGCCCACTTTCCAGGGAGTGAATTTAGATGTAATATGCTCTTTCATTTTCTGTTGGGTGATTTGGTGAGCAGCAAGGGCTTCTTTCCTTGTTTTAGCGAGGCGGGAGAGCCAGTTTTCTACTGCAGGGGCAAATGTCTTTTCTAAAGGAGGGTAGGCTCGGAGTTTGTATTCCATCATGAGGTAATATGGCGATTGGTGGGTGGAAGAGTGGGTGGCAGAGTTGTGCAAGAATTTGGCAAGAGGGAGGAGTTGGCTCCACATGTCAGGTTGTCCCTGACAAAAGATCCGAAGATACATTTCTAGTTCCTGATTGGTTCATTCGGTTTGGCCATCAGTTTGGGGGTGGTAGGCCGATGAGAGTTTTAGATTGTATTGGAGGAGGTGGGCCATCTCTCTAGCAAAGGTGGAGGTGAATTGTGGTCCTCTGTCGGAAATGCAAGAGTCATGGAGGCCAAATCGGGGAAATATGTGAGAGAAAAAGAGAGAGGCAACACCGTCGGCTGAGATAGATTTGGTACATGGAAGGAATATCACCCCCTTAGTAAGACCATGGTCAACCACAACCAGGACAGAATCAAACCTGCCAGAGGGGGGAAGGTCAGTGATAAGATCAACAGAGATCTGCTGAAAGGGACAGGTGGCCTGCAAGGGGAGGGGGGAGAGTGGGGGCACAGTGGGGTGTGTGTTGACCTTATTTATCTGACAAAGGGCACAGCCAGTGACAAAGCAGGCTATAAATGTGCGCATGCCTGGCCACCAGTAGTCACGACTGAGGCAATTGTAGGAACAGAAGAGGCCCTCATGGCTGCCAGCAGGGGAGGAATGTAAAGCTGAAAGGAGAGGATGGCGGCCAGTGGGGGGAACATAGAGGTGACTGCGAAAATAGAGGTGGGGGTGATCAAAGGTCCAGTCCTGGAGGGAAGAACGTGGAAATAAAGGCAGGGATTGGTCCATAGCGGCAATGGCTTTGAGGATGAGCAGATCATTGGGGGAGGAAGAGGCGATTTTGGCAGAAAGGGAGGCATCGAGGAGTGAGATGATGGTGGGTGAGGTCAGGATGGGGTGAATGTTGTCCATAGAGGTGTCAACCTTATGGCAGCAGGAGAGGGCATCAGCGGGGGAGGCTGCAGTGCTGGCGATGTTTTGCCAGACAATGTGATAATCCTGTAGAAAGAGACTCCAGCGAGCTTGGTGGCGAGATAGTTTTTGAGGGGCTTTCATAAAGGTTAAGTTCTTGTGATTGGTGAGGATGGTGACGGGGTGAGCAGTACCAAGGAGATATTGATGCCATTCCTCAAGAGCATCAATGACAGCGAGTAATTCCCGATCATAGATGTCATAGTTGTGCTCTGCATCGGTAAGGGTACGAGAGTAGTAGGCGCAAGGATGATTATCTCCATTGGTATCTTTTTGCATGAGGACCGCTCCTACTGCAATGAGGGAGGCATCGGTCATGAGGAAGAAGGGCCAGTCAGTATCAGGAAGGGCAATAACGGGTGCAGAGGAGAAGATCAGTTTGAGTTGGTCAAAGGCTGTCTGTTGGGGAGTTCCCCATGTCCATGGATGGGTGGTTTTGGTTAGGGCATTTAGGGGGGCAGTGATGTCCGCAAAGTTGGGGATGAACTTCTGATAGAAATTGCAAAAGCCAAGGAACGAGTGAACCAAACGCACATTTGGTGGTGGGCGCCAGGTGGAGATGGCTGCCAGCTTGGTTGGGTCCATACGAACGTGGCCATTGCCAACTATTACTCCGAGGTATTCAATCTCAGGGGCGTCAAACGTGCACTTGGATAGTTTGAGGGTGAGGCCATGTTCTCAAAGGCAGGCGAGTACGCGTCGAGTTCTCACAACATGGTCTTCTAGGGTGACAGAGTGGATTCCAAGATCATCCATATATATCTCTAGCCAGCCCTCAGGAGTGATATCATGGAATACCCAGTTCATGAACACCTGGAAGGTTGGTGGGGAATTACATTGGCCGAAAAATATAACTGTTGGTTTGTATAGACCGAGGGGGCAGATGAACGCTGCCTTCCATTGGTCTTCTGGCTTGATGCGAATGTTGTTATATCCCCACTGGATGTCAAACTTAGAAAAGAACTTTGAGTTCTTCATTTGGTCGATAAGGTCCGAGATTTGGGAAAGGGGATAGGCATTTTTGACGGTGTGTTCGTTTAGATATCTATAGTCTTGGCAGGGGTGTACAGTTCCATCTTTTTTGGGCACAAAGAAGAGGGGGGACGCCTGGGGGGATTTGGACTCCACAATCCGTCTGGTTCGAAGGTGTTCCTCAATGAACACTTTACATGCTTCCATTTCTGCCGAGTTTAGGGAGTAAGCCTTAGCTTTTTTTGGGACAAAAGAATCTTTTAGGATGATTGTGTGGTCGTATGGGCAATGGGGTGGGAGCTCATCATGGTTCTTTTCTTCAAATATGTCGGTGAAGTTGGAATAGGTTGCAGGGAGGGTAATCTCTTTTTTTGGAGCCTTCTGGGCTATTTCAGTGGCCAGAGTGGTTTTACGGATGGATTCAGCATTAAGCCATTCTTGGTGGGCTGCTAATCCTTTATTGATGCAGTCGTTGGGGTCATACCCCAGCCATTGTAGGAGGTATTGATCGGGTATTGGATCATACGTGTCAAGAGGTGGACTCGGTAGAGTGACAGTTCTTTTTATCCAGTCAATCTGTGGATTGTGGGATCAGAGCCATGTCATTCTGAGGATGACCTGGGGTCTGATTCATACGCGGATCGATTTATTTGATTCAGAGATGATTACTACAGGAGGTTTTTGGAGAGGGAGCATCAACTCATCTCTTCTCGTTAAAAATCCTTTTGATCATCCTCCACTATTTCTTCGATGGAGGCAATGTATTCCTTTGGTACATCAAAGGTTTCTTTCAGCTCTTTCAACACTTCCTCTGAGGACTTTCCTCCAGTTACAAGAGTGTTGACATATTGGGTCAGTTCAGTTGATGGAGCGGTGGTGGTGGCATGGAGTCAGGCGGGGTTCTTGGATGGTCGTGGGGACAGGGGAGTATAGTTCAGATGGTTCTTAGTGGAACATCCCGGCTGTTTACAAATGAAACATAGCTTGTTTTCGAGGCATCTTTGCTGCTCGACTAGGGAAAGATTAAGGGTATCGATGTCCATGGCGTTTGGATCTCGAGTAGGAGTTGAATGGGGGGTGAAGACTTGTTGGAACGTCTTCCTTCCATTTGGTTTGTTCTTTTGGGAAAAGCGGGCCCTGTTCGCTTCGAAGATTTCAACCTTAGAGTACCAATCACCAATTTTCTTAGGGATCATTTCCAATCCTGCCATGCGATTCCGATGGTAGCTATGGAGCCCTTTTTTGAATAAAGCAATGAGGGCATTGTCCACTGTTATCCCCGATGTGGCAGCAAAAAGTTGAAACTGGGAGACATAACCATGGAGGTTATCAATGGAGTTTTGCTGTAGAGCGACTAGTTTCTTGGTGGCATTTGCTACTGTGTCTGTTAACTCGAAGGCAGTGGCAAAGGTTTTCTTAAAATCAAGGAAGGTTCCGAAGGATGGGGGGCCTTTGCCATTGCTTCTTGTTGGCAAACAGTGGCCCAGGCAAGTGCAGAGTCTTTCTTCATATAAGAGAGGGCAAAGGCGATTTTTCTAGCGTCGGTGGTATAAATTTCTTCATTGATCAGAAGATAGGTTTCCACAGCAAGCATCCACAACTTGGCAGTAGATGGTTCCCCATCATAATCAGCGGGGGTTCCGATTTTGAGCTCAATGGGTTTGGAAGTCATTTTGTTGTCTCCTTCGCTATCGGATGAGTCAGGAGAGGGTGGCTGTTGTGGAGGGAGTGGTAGGGTCTGTCGAGTGGTTTGGGCTGGGAGAGGTGATTGGTAACTTGTTATTGGGAGGGCAGTGGATGTGTTTCGTTCAGGATGACTAGTGGGTATTGGGGAAGGGGCGGCCCATGGGTCAGCAGGGCATCCTGGTCCAGTTACCAGCTCAGGTTCTTTGACCTCTATTGGTTCTGGTTCGGTGGACTCTCCTCTGGCAATAGATCTGCGGATTGCTTGTTCTAGTAGGGCGTTACGTCGACACAGTATTTCTGGGGGTTGATTTGGATTTGGCGATCTGGCAATTCTTCTGGACGATGTGGTTAATTAGTTGGAGTTCACCCTTCTCCGATAGTAGGAGGGGTGGAAAGGAAAGCTAGTGCTTTTGTTACGTAGCATGTTCCGTTGAACTGCTAATCGTATCCTATGCTTCATGAGGAGGCACTCATGAAGAGGCGCAACGTCTCACGATGGCACGGAGACAGTTCAGATGAGATCTCCCTTTTGGCAAGGGAAGAGTCAGGCAAGATTGTTCTAGGGAACGCATAGATTGCATAGCACTAGCTTAGAGTACAAGGGCTGCTACTCTCCTGCTTATATATTGGGAGAAAGTGAGCACGGACCAATTAAGGGTAAGCATGAGAGTTTAGGAAAAAGGGTGGGAGAGCAACGGATATGGTAGGTGGATCATGAGCCTGCACAAGAGAGCAGACTTAGGAGAAGTAGTCCAAGAGTGAAGTATGGTTAATGGAAACACTACTGTAATAAATGGAGGGTTAGTGCCTCCGGTGACTCGAAGGAAACAAGGAACTTTAAGTAGTGAGCATGGGGGTGTGGATAACAAAATGGTACGGTGATGAGAATGAGTAAGAGCCCACATATAAGGGAAATGAACGTAACAGAACTCTTTTGAGCAATCACAGGTATATCTTTGAAACTATCAAAGACTGGTGAAAAGGAGTTGTGCACAGAGGATCAACTCTCAAGCAGGAAGCCTATGGAACCTCAGTGCTGGTCAAGCTACTGTATTAGAATAAGTAGCTATGGAACTAGAGTACTGTTAGTAAAGTTAGAAATGCCAGAAGAGACCACATATTCTCAGTGCTGGCAAGCTACTAAGGGACTATCTACTATGAGAGTTCAACTTGAACTTCGCTCTAAGGGTTATATAATGTTATCATAAAGGGAAAAGCACTAACACATGCAGGATAGCTTCTAACAGAAACAAAACACAAAAGTCTAATAGTTGATTGGATCAGTTTGTGAATGTGCAATAAATTGGTTGCTTACCATTTCTCCTGGCTCCTGGATATTGAGAACAATGGTGTTCTGCACATACATTCTCACCTGCACTTATCCTCACATGTCATTATTACATAAGCTTCCATTACCCCAGATTATGCACTTGCATCTCTTCCCCTCAGCATCCTACCACATTTGTGATGACTGCTGAGGGTGAGCATTCATGCATACATTCATCATAACTCTTGTAACTCATTCCCTATTAAACAGCTAAAACACCAGTGCAAGTAGAGGTTGGTACCCCCTTTATAAGTTCTATTATACTGATTTTTGTGACAGGTATACCAAATTACAATTATCAATTTGTTGCTGATCTCAAGTCACTGCCATGTCATTCCTGAGTCCACTATTCCATTTCTACTTTCTTGCTCTATGCTCAGCATGATTGTCACTCAAGCTTAGACATCAATTTTTGTTCTTGTTTTTGGTTTTACTTTCTTGTCACCATGAACCCATTGGAGCTTGTTTCATCCAGTGTCATATCATTTGCAGCACTCTTTCACACCTTCTACTGTATCATACACTGAGCAACAAAACTATCCCAATGTTGGTAACATTTTGATTGTTGGACTTATAGCATGTGCACTTTTGATGCTAGACCCCAAAACCCAGGTATCATTAGAAAGCCCTAATCAAGGGCTTTCTAAATATATATACATTCATTAGGTAATTCCTTCTATATCGGTCAGTATTTACATAATTGTTTAGACAACTCATTGGGATGGTTTTGTTGCAGACCTCCAATATTATCAACATCAAACATTAAAGCAAGATACTATATAATAATGGAGTCATGTGATATACAAAAAGTTTAATATAGTATAAACAACCAAAAATACAACCACTTTGTTCTTACCCATCACCATAAAATTCATTTTTATTAATCAAATCAGTCAAATTGTTATTTTGTTGAAATTGGATGATTCCACTTGGTAAACCATTGTTCCTACTGGCTTTAACATCATTACTATTCACAGGATATATAACCAACACAGTTCCAATCTATAGAAACCCTCTGATGGCTGTGTATCCCTTAGTACTTCCACTAACATGTGTTATGCCATCCACTTTGATGGAATTGAAAGGACTAAAAATACTGTTCAAGTGATCAGAATCCTACTAAACATCAAGAACAACTCCATTTCACTTCTGACTATCTCTTGTCATCTTTGAAAACACAGAATAAAGATTGTTGTAAACCAGAAATGACCTCTTCTTCTTAAACACTTTCTGATAGCTAGGATAAACTTTGCTTTAGGGCATTAGAATTAGTCTATGAATGATTGAAAGTGATATATATGATTCAATCAGACTAAAATAAGTTGAATTCAATCAAATGGAAGAAGATAGACATGAAAAATAACAAAAAAGTAGTCAGATAATACTAGTATGAGTAGTAATCAAGTGTGGAGGGGGAGACCAAATGCTATTTGGTTACATGGCTTGTCCTGAGATAACAACAGATGGTCAGAGGTGAGATAGAGTTGTTCTTGATGTTTAGTAGGATTCTGATCACTTGAATAGCATTTTTAGTCCTTTCAATTCCATTAAAGTGAATGGCATAACACATGTTAGTGGAAGTACTAAGGGATACACAGCCATCAAAGGGTTTCTATAGGTTGGAACTGTGTTTGTTATATATCCTGTGAATAGTAATGATGTTAAAGTCAGTAAGAACAATGGTTTACCAAGTGGAATCATCCAATTTCAACAAAATAACAATTTGACTGATTTGATTAATAAAAATGAATTTTATGGTGATGGGTAAGAAAAAAGTGGTTGTATTTTTGGTTGTTTATACTATATTAAACTTCTTGTATATCACATGACTCCATTATTACAGTGACTGAAAAAAACTGTTGCAATGTTTGACTTCAATCCAGTGCATGAAGTGCACTACAATCATATGTGGGAATTTCGCTTAGCTTTGGTGTGACAAATTAATCTACATACTATTGGTTACATAATTGCTCCCTAGGTCATGTGATTCCATTCAGACCCTGCCAAGATATAGTCATTACAAAACAGTCACCTCATTGCAACAGTTTATTCACTTTTGAATCCAAGTATGAGATTTCATATGTATATATGGATATTTGTATTTGTTTGATACTATAAACAAAGATATACACATAAACACCATGTCTGAGTTTAAAACAGTTCCCACACTCCTTATTTTCTTACTTTTTCCATCATAAAATCTTTCTCTATTGATCAAAAGACTACTATTCTTGCTCAGCTTCATGCTGGCCATTCTGCCCACTCTATTGCCTCTCATATGGGCCTCAATGTTACTACTGTGTCCAGGCTTTGTGTTATGATTTCACCACTTATTTTATCTTATCAAGTCACATGATCACTTGCATGTGACCATGGGATATCTCACATGATCAAGTCTAGATCATTCCCTTTCACTTTCATCACACTTGCTCTATTAATCACTGCTCATTCTAGACCCTTATTGCACATGCTTCTTTAATTACTGTTGGTCTAGGTCTATGACATCATACATGATGTAGTAGATTAGTAAGTAGTCACATGCTTGCCCTAAACCATGTAAGTAGTATAAGAAGTCAATCCCATCAACAACTGGACTTCAGTCAAGTCCTAGTTGATTACCCTTATCCTCTTGATCTCTTAAGCAAGTACTAGTTGTGTGGTGACCGAAGCCTTAAGTGGATTAGATTGCCAACACTTTGCTCCAAAGAGTGTCCAAACATAGAGAAGTCCTCTGGTGGTAATATTAAATAATAATACTGTAAAATTAAACTAAGACTGATTGATTTAAAAAATTTCACCCATCCAAGCTCTCTCCTGCCAACATTTGCCATGGCATTTATCTTCTTTCTAGTGGCAAAGCAGAAACTGCTGTTCAGATTGCCAAAACTCATTCCAATATTATCAATGAGCCTCTCAACCCTAACATGATCCACCAGCACTTGAAAAAGTCTGGTATGAAAGCTGTTGGCAACCTTAGACCTTTATGGCTTCAGTCACCACTTAGAGGCTTGCTATAGAGTCAAGAGGAATAGTCCAAGGGGAATCAACCAGGACTTGACTGAAGTCCAGTTGTTGATGTATTCAGGTTTATATACTACAGAGTACTCTAGGGCAGGTGTGTGAGGACTTACTAAGGTAATGACATCACTGTGGAGCGGAATTAGAGATAAGAGCCTAGAGCGACAGTAATTAAAGAAGCATGGAGATAAGGGTCTAGAACGAATGTAAATGAAGTGAAAGGTAACAACCTAGACTTGGTCATGTGACTTGAGATGAAGAAATTGTAACATTACCCCCCTCCTATGAATCGCATTCCAGGTGATTGAAGGGAACTTGGGAGGGCTCCATCACATTGATGTAAGAGGAAAATAATAAATTGAAGTCTGTTTGGACCATTCTGAGCTTCCGGGGTGCTGCTGGATTAGATAAATGAAAGTCCTTTATCGCCTCTTTGGTGTTAGAGATAGCTCAGAGGTTCCCATGTGCGGTCTTCCTCATCATAGCCTTTCCAATGTATTAGGTACTCCAGAGATTGTCCTTTAAGTCGAGAATTGACAATATAGTTGACTTCAAATTCTGGAATTCCTTCTTGTGTGCCCACAACGGGTCCTGGGGCAACTACAGGTTGGTTTTCAAGGCATTCCTTATAAGGTTTAACCCTTGAGACATTGACGGTGGGATGTATTCACAGGGTGGTAGGGAGTTTTAGTGTGATGGCATTAGGGCCTGCGAATGATAAGATTTTGTAAGGGCTGATCCAGCGCTCTGTGAGCTTCTTCAAGGCCCTGTTGAGTTTAATGTTCTTGGTAGAAAGCCAGACCATTTCTCTGACTTTCATTTCTGGAACCTTGGTGTGGTGTTTGTCTGCTTGTTTCTTCATAGAACTTTGAGCTTTTTCGAGGGATTCTCTAGCTTGCTCAAGCGTCTTTGAAAAGTCCTGTGCAAACGTTGAGGACAATTCATTCTTTGTGATTGTGGGCTCAATGCCCATTCTTGGTTCATAAGTCTTGGTGACTTCAAACAGTGTCTTTTTGGTGGAGGAGTGCTGGCGGTTATTGTAAGAGAATTGTGCCAGGGGGAGCCACTCTGCCCATTTATCTTGTTTTTCGGCAGTGAAAAGCCAAAGGTATTGTTGAAGGTCTCTATTGACCCTTTCTGTCTGTCCGTCCGTTTGTGGGTGGAATGCTGTAGACATACTTAGGTTGATCTTGAGCATTTTGCCAAGATTCTTCATTAATTGGGAAGCAAATTGAGGTCCTCTATCTGAGATTATGGATCGAGGGAGACCATGATGCTTCCAGACATGGTCTCTATAAAGCTTTGCTGCACCAAGTGGTGTGATTGTTTTGTTGGTAGGAATGAATTCTACCTCTTTTGAAAATCGGTCTACTACGACTAGTACAGAGTCGTAGGTGTTGGATGTGGGTAGGTTGGTAATGAAGTCCACAGATATATCTTTCCAGGGACCTTCTGGGATTGGATTGGGGATCAATTCTCCCTTGGGCACCTTATTTTCCGGCTTCATTTGTGTGCATCTATTGCACCTTGAACAATATTCTTTTACTTGGGCTCAAAGGCCATTCCATTGGAAATATTGTTCAATTATTTGCCAGGTTTTCTCAGTGCTGCTGTGGCCAGCTATTGGGGAATTGTGGTAGAGCGTAATGATTTCTTGGTGTAAATTGTCCTTTTGTGGCATGAAGATCCTATCACCAAGATATAGGATCCTATCCTTATTGAGAAGGTTGGGTTTGTCATCACCCTTCCATTCTTCTTATGCTTCTATGATCTTTTCTAGTATTTTTCTTTCTTTGCCTTCGATCATATAGGCTTGTTTTGAGTGTGCCCTTACTCTGTTTTCAGGGATCATTTGGAGACCTTTATTATCTTTGTCAATCCCTTGGGTGTGATCCTCTCGTCTAGAGAGAGCATCAGCTTTACCCATTTGTGAGCCAGGTTTGTTGACTAAGATGTAATTGAACCTTGATAACCATTGTGACCATCTGGCCTGTCATCAGTTCAAGTCTTGTTTGGTCATAAAGTATTTGAGGTTGGCATGGTCTGTCCAAACCTCAAATTCATCTGCCCCCTCAAGGTAATGCTGCCATTATTCCAGAGCTAGAATTATGGCGAGCATTTCCTTGTCTGCTATTGGGTAGTTCCTCTGCTCAGGGGTCATAGAAGCTGAGGAAAAGGCAACTGGGTGCCATTTATCGTCTTGTTTAATTGAAAGGACTGCCCTGGTCACGAAGTCAGAAGCATCTGTTTCAAGCCAAAACTCACTGTTGTTGTCAGGGTAAGCGAGTATTGGTGTGGTGGTGAAGCATTGTTTTAGGCTGTCAAAGGCGCTTTGTTCATTGGGCCCCCACCTCCAGGGTTGATCCTTTTTTGTGAGGTCATTCAGGGGTCGGAATAATGTGGAGAAATCCTGAATGAATCTTCTATAGTAATTTGCGAGTCCAAGAAAGCTGCAGACTCCTTTGACATTTTTGGGTGTTGGCCATTCCAGTATGGCTTCCACCTTTTCTTTCTCCATTTTAATTCCTTCAGTGTTTATGACCATTCTGAGGAATTCAACTTCTTTTTGCTTGAAAAAGCACTTTTCCGGTTTTAGGAATAAGTCATGTTCCTTCAACCTTTTGAGAACTTCTTGAACGATTTTATTGTGTTCTTCTTCGTTGTCTGTTTTGGTGAATATCATAATGTTGTCAATATAGACAATTACAATACCATCCATATCTACAAATATTTCATTCATCATTTTCTAAAAGGTTGCAGGGGCGTTGCATTGACCAAAGAACGTGACAAGAGGCTTGTAAGCTCCGGTGTGAGAGACAAATGCAGCCTTCCATTCATCTCCTTCCTTGATTCTGATATTATTATACCCCCAGCAGAGATCCAGTTTTGTAAACAGCTTTGCTCCTTGCAGCTGATCTACCAGTTGGCTGATTAGGGGGAGTGGATAATTATTCTTTACTGTCTACTCATTAAGGTATTGGTAATCTTGTACTAGTCTCTTCTTTCCATCTTTTTTTTGGAATGAAAAACACTGGTGATGGTTGTGGAGAGCATAAGGGTCGTATATACCCTTTCTTGGTTTGTTCTTTGACAAAGGACTTAAGCTCTTCCACTTCATCCTTGCTCGTTGGAAATATTTTAGCCTTTTTAGGTTGAAAGCCAGGCTTTAGCTTTATCTCGTGATCCCAGGGTTTTCTTAGCGGGAGTCGTTCCAACTCCTTTTTACTAAAGACTTCTAGGAAATGATGGTATTCTTTGGGAACCATTTCTTCGAGAGTCAGTTCCTTTTTCTTGGGTACTTCGAGGTTTTTGATGAACCGATGCACAGTCAAGGTGTGCTTGAGTTCTTCTTTTTCTTCTTTCGCCAAATTTGTGCCTCGGTCTGATAGCATATAGCAGGACCTCAGACACCTTGCCATCTTTACTTCTCCTTTGGTCCAATCTATGGTTGGGTTGTGCTTGGCCAACCATGTATATCCCAGGATCATTGGGTTTTTGCCTAGGTTGGTAACTTCCACGACTAGGTGTTCGCAATGACCTTGATAGTCTAGAATTATCTCTGCTTGGTGTGTAACAGCTCCTGCAGAGTTCTTTGTTCCATCCACATTAAAGATGGGGATCTCTCTTCCCATCTTCTGAAGTGGAAGTTTTACTTCTTCAGCCCATTTCTTGTCGACAAAGATTCCATTTGCACCACTATCCAAGAGGGCCTTGCACTGGTGTTTCTTGTGCTTGGTAGTGGGGTGTGATCGAGATATCCATAAGGATCTCGTGTTGCACCTTGGTATTGCATAAGAGGATTCGTTCTGGGAAACTTTCCTCATAAATATTTTTTTGTTTTTCTTTGACCAAATTAAGCCTGCATTCCCATGCAGCAAGCTCCTTTTGTGGAGACCCAGTCTCAGTAGTGGGTAAGTGTACTCTATAAATAGGGCTAGTCGGCCCTGAGTCAGAGGAATAGCATGTGGAAGAACTGTCTGAATCGTCGTCGAAATCTTGTCTGTATTGTACATAAGGAGAGAGGGAAGAGAAACTATTTTTTGTATTTAGTGAATTTTCTTTTGGCTTCTGAGGTCCCAGATCCCTCAGTTGCCATATCCTTTTCCCACCTTCTTCATTTCAGTGTCATGAAGGTCAAAGAAGTATGCCTTCATCTGTTTGAAGTCCATCCCTTTTATGGCCTTCGCTTCCTTGAGTTCTTCCTCTTTCTTCTCTTCTTCTTTCTTTGTCATTTCCCTTATTTGTGGCCTTCGTTGAGGCCCTTGTGCCCTCTTTCAGCAATTGAATTTGTGTCCTCCTCTGAGGAACTTGCATTCTCCTCATTCTTTTTTGAGATTTGGGCAATCCCTGGCCATGTGTCCTTCTTTGTCACAATTGTAACACTTGAAGTTTCGTTGTCTCAGTGCTCCAATGTCCATGGGTTGCCCTCTTTCTCCGTAGGTGCAGGCCTGTCCTTCTTGTGCATAATTGTTTTGAGAAGGTCTTTGCATAGCCTTCTCCGTCTTTTTCAGTTTGAAGGATTCTAATCTCGCTCTGACCTCCTTTGCCTTCTCGATGTAGTCCTGGATACAAGTTTTTCAATCTCCATTTTCATAGATCTTTCTTGTGAGATTCTCCCCTAAGGCTTTTTCAAATAGCCTTACTCCTTGCGGATCATTTTTAGTGGGGATTCCTCCTGTGTCGTAATAGTATTTTAGCCATCGTATGGTAAAGGATTGGGCCAATTCTCCTTCCATCTGTTGGCACCATTCCAACTTGTTTCTGGCCTCATCTTCCTCGTTTATAGACTTAAAGTGAGAGATGAGGAGTTCTCCTAATGTTTTTTGTGTGGGCCAATCACCGGTTTTCATGAAATGTCGGAGTTGTTGTCTGGCCCACTGTGCTGCTCTGAATTTGTCTTTTTCTCCTGTTTTTACTCCAATTCTAGTTAGAGTAGCAATTGTGACTTGTTCGTCCATGATGAATGATTCGGGGTTTTCTTTGATGTAGAGGGCCATGCCCATTTGCCATGATTCAAAAAGTTTTTTATTCCCATCAAATTTTCCTGGGTCTGGTACTATTTCTACTTTTTTAGATACCTTCACCTCTGTATTGTCCATCCTTTATTTCTCTTTATCCCTTTTGAGCTCAGCAAGCTCTTCCTGCAGGGCCAGCAATTGATCTCCGAGCATCTTGATATAGTCCATGGACATTTCTATTTCTGTCATGAGAGCAGGTGCGGGAGGTGATTGGTAGATCTGGCCTGGGGAGGACGGCTGGTCTCCTAATGGGTTCTCTGAGGAGTCATTGGTCTCTGAGTCAACAAAGGGGAGCGGGTCCTTGTAAGGGTGCCGCGATGTGGTGTCGTTCTTCTGAAACCGGGGTTACTTCTGGTTCTGGGGAAAGCAAGGGTGTGCATAAATTTTGTAGTGCAACTAACCCTGCTCTGAGTTCTCCCAGAAGTTCTACTTCTTGCTCGACACAGTGTCGTGGGTCTGGATGTAATTGTACTTGTAAGACCCTAACTCGGAAAGCTTGGGCCTGATCTTCTGGGATTTCGTGTGCTTCAAGGAGAAGTCTGTCAAAAGGCTCATTATTTCTTATCCTTTCTAAAAGATAGGGGAGGAGGTCGTGATGTTCGAAGATGTTTACCAGGGGCTGTGGCATTGGGGTTCAGTAGAGGTACTCATTATTGTCCTCTCTGGAGTTGTAGTGAATGAACCGAAGTTCGTCTTCTCTCTGGTAGTCACTGTAAGAGGTGGACTGATGGCATCCAATTGGATAGTGATCTTCTGAGAGAACCCTCTCATCAGGAGTGCTTGCTCTTGTTTGTACTGCCTCTCCATTCCAGAAATAGTACTGCCCTGCTTGATTGATGTACCCATCATTCGGGTTGAAAGAGAATTCTCTTCAATATGGGAAGTTATTTCTGAAGACAGCTTCTTCTGAGGGGAGGCAGACCTCAAACTCCTTGGCTTTTGGGAAAGGATGGTTGGGAAACATTCAAAATTCATTAAAGAAGCATGGACCTTGGTCAACACCAGCTTCTACTCTATCAGGTCAAAAACCTTCCCGACTAGAGCCTTTGAAAATGTGGACGTAGGCTGGTGATGTTGGGCACAAGACCGCTCTTGCAACACCGACTAGTGGTAAGGACTATTCTTAGAATAAATGCGCCTCATGGGGACGTGAGCCTAGGCTCCTTCGAAGTTGAAACGTGCAGAGGTGGTTTTTAAACCAATTAAGAGCATGTGGACTCACCCCTTGACAACCCTCCTAGAGATGGGTCGACCTTCTCTGGCTTACAGCAGGGGTATACATAAAAGTGAAAGGTTGTGCAAGTGTGCAGGAATGTGAAATAGGTAGTATAGTAGATCCCTTTTCCCCTAGGGTCTGGGGTTGTCACGAACGACAGCAAGGTAAGAGTAAAGTGGTGAGGGAAGAGTGGTAGTCAAGTCCTAATGTTGGCAACCTTAGACCTTTACGGCTTCAGTCACCACTTAGAGGCTTGCTATAGAGTCAAGAGGAATAGTCCAAGGGGAATCAACCAGGACTTGACTGAAGTCCGGTTGTTGATGTATTCAGGTTTATATACTACAGAGTACTCTAGGGCAGGCATGTGAAGACTTACTAAGGTAATGACATCACTGTGGAGCGGAATTAGAGATAAGAGCCTAGAGTGACGGTAATTAAAGAAGCATGGAGATAAGGGTCTAGAATGAATGTAAATGAAGTGAAAGGTAACAACCTAGACTTGGTCATGTGACATGTCCCCACAGTCACGTGATAGTGGTCATGTGACTTGAGATGAAGAAATTGTAACAAAAGCTGTAGTTAAGAAGAAATCTCCTCTGCTTTCCATCAAACATTGCAAGGCTTATTTGAACTTTGCCTATGCCCACAAAGATTGGACTATAGAGGATTAGAAGCATGTCATCTGGTCAGATGAGACCAAAATCAATTTCCTAGGGTTAGATGGGCACAAATGGGCATGGAAAAGGCCAGGTGAGGGTCTTAGCAATAGGCTAGTAGAGGGAACTGTGAAGTTTGGAGGAGGTTCTGTAATGATGTGGGGCTGTATGACTTGGGATAGAGTTGGCTATGCTGCTAAGATTGATGGTAGGATGGATGGAGATCTCTACCTTCAAATTTTAAAGGATAAACTACAGAACACCTTGCAGTATTATGATCTCAATTCTCCTGACATTGTCTTTCAGCAAGACAATGATCCCAAGCACACATGCAAAAAGGTCAAGGAATGGCTAGATGAACAGGGATTCAAGACTATGGTATGGCCTGCCCAGTCTCCTGACCTTAATCTCATTGAACACCTATGGGGATACATTAAGAGAAGGCTTGAAGAGTATGAAAACCCCCCCAATGGAGTAGTGGAATTATGGGAGAAGATTCAAGTGGAATGGGATAGAATACCAGTGGAGGAGTGTCAGAAGTTGATTGAAAGCATGCTTAGAAGAATTGAGGCAGTGCTCAAAGCAATAGGAGGCCATACCAAGTACTAATAATACTTTAATACCAAAAGTGAATAAACTGTTGCAATGAGGTGACTGTTTTGTAATGGCTATATCTTGGCAGGGTCTAAATGGAATCACATGACCTAGGGGGCGATTATGTAACCAAGAGTATGTAGATTAATCTGTCACATCAAAGCTAAGTAAAATTCCCACATATGATTGTAGTGCATTTCATGCACTGGATTGAAGTCAAACATTGCAACAGTTTTTTCAGTCACTGTATGTACAACAAGTCTGGTCCAAATGCATTACTGGCTATTTGGCCTTTATACCCAATGCCATATTGTTCAAGCCTGGTCCCAGCCATTCTACCAGCTATTCCACCTCCACATCCAATGCCTTATGCTGCAAGTCTAGTTCCAAAGCCCTTACCAATTATCCAGACATCTGCCTTTCTTTCCTACTCACCAGCAGTATCCACCTCTCCTACTCTGGAGGTTTCCTGCCTCCTCTCATCCAAAGCTAGATCTCCCATTCAGCAGATCCCCACATTCAACTCTACCTTACCTCCACATGCACTGCACACCACACTGGGTATGCCACTGGTTGTACTGAGCCAATTGCTACCAGATGCTATGCAGGGCACCACTGAAATAACTCCAGTGTAGAAACTAAAATGTGCCTGTGTGTGAGGCAAGAGAAATAAATGGGGCAATATGTTTGTCCCAGGGAGTCACAAGGCAATGCCAAATGGCCAGAAAATAGATAAAGGAATGAATGAGAAAGAGTGTACCACCAGTGTGGACAACTCCTATGGGAGCCTTCTCCAGAAGTGACTGAACTCTGGATCTCCTAATGTGTTCCCAGACTTCTGTGCACAATGCAGACAGGGAGGGATAACTAGGACCAGGCTTACAGGCTTGACCAGGTGTACTAACAATGAGGGAGAGCAGAAAACTGTATTATGTAACTAATGGCATGCCTATGTAGTGCTCAACTAACATAAAACAATGTCAAATAGGTAAAAATAGCAAAACTGGCCAAAAACAATGTAAACTGGTCACAAACAAACATACCCAGCCATCAGAATACTGGTAAACATCACTGGGAAGTGATACCGGCTGGTATAATCCAAGTCCAGCTGGTTGCAGTGCATACCAGTTGTGTAGAGAATTGAAACCAGCCAGAAATGTACAGGAAAACCAGCTGGTTGACTGGTATAGTACCAGTATGATTGGCATAGTGCTGTGTAAGTCCTGGCTTGATCCCAATGTTGTCAGATGCCCTATAATTCAGGAATACAGATGTAGGGAACCACAATTTATAAGATCAACAAGGTGCACATGACTGCTATCAAGCAACAGCATAACTCAGTCTTGTGCACAGGCAAATGGACTATATTTTGTACCTATTGAGCAACAGTGTAACTATGACCACAGTAAGCTTGATTTGGTTTCATATCACAAATAAAAGGCTCACCTCAGTCTCATGCACAGGCAAATGGACTGAGAGAGGCAGCAAGACATGAGACAAGGCACGTGCTTGGTCCCTAATGGTCCAAGCACAGTATGAAGGAATAATACCTAAAACCTGTATTATGATGTCAGACTAACAAGGGTGCACTGGTACTCAGCATGTTGAAACAACTGGCACAATATTATGATTGAAGTGAAAAGTGTGAAACATATGGTTGGGCATTGTGGCCCAAGACTGAGCATGGATTGCTTATTCCAACACAGTTCTCTACACCAGACATCTTGGAGATTGAGCCGGCCATACTAGCAATTGACCTGGTCACATCAGAAGATGTGCCAGAGCTGGTTGGAGCAGACCTAGAGTGGTGAGATGATGACACAGAGACCTGAGGCCTGGAGTTCACAGATATTGAGCTGGAGGTCTGGATGATTGAAGAGAACACACCAGATATGGAGCTGGCTGCACTAGCCATCATGCTGGATGAGCTCAAGGATATATATACCAGACACAGCCAGAAGCATGCTGGACTCCTTGGAAGACCTGCTAGCCATTGCACCAGACATTCTGGAAGAAGAAATCTATGGAAGCAGTCTGAAAAGCCAGGTAATTGGTCCAGACATATGCAAAATTGAGCTGGAAGCGCAGGAAATTGGGCCAGAGGTATCTAGCATTGACCTGGGAACAGTAGACATTGCACAGAGCCACCAGACATGGAGCCAGATAGACCAGAGATAGTGCTGGGTGGACAAGATGGTGAGCTGGACACTTGGAGGATCAAGCTGGATATTAACGCAGGTGGTACATATGCCATTGATTTCAACCTTTTTGCATTCACATTTGCAGTTATCCATTCTCTCTACCATACATAACACCCCAGTTGTAACAATCATGGCATAACTATTGCTCACAATGTCCTTTCTACCTCTGGACCCTCTGATCAGCCTAGATAGGGGAGGCACTCATGGAGAGATGCAATGTCCTTGACTAGCTATAGAAAGGCAGACTGTGTCAGTGGGGTGACTCCTCTGAGTTTACTGATGATACTTCTCTGAGTATGCTCAGCTAGCAGGGCAACTCTTTGAGATGGCTACCAATGGACAAGGCCCTCACTTGGCTAGAGAGTACTCTTCTGAGTATGGGCCACTCTCCTTCAATAAGGCAGGCGAAGACAAGAGCTCTCTCCTTCAATAAGGCAAGTGGAGCGAACAATAGTTAGACCACAAGGGTGATAAGAATTTGCTAGAGAGCCACTACTGTACAGGAGGTTTCTTAAATAATGTCTAGCTAAGAGAGGCTGCGCCCACAGCCAAAGATAGTAGCAATCAGGAAAAGATGGTAACAATCAGGAAACACATCACCAACAAGAGATGGTGATGTAGGAGGCTATATCTAAAGTGATCAAAGATTGGGGCTGCGAAGATAAAGCTATAGTAACAGGATCAAGCAGATGTCATCTGAATACAGGATGATTAGGTATGGAATGTGTACTTCCCATGTAATCAGTCCCTCCCAAATGCAAAGAAGAAAAATAAGTAGGAGGTGACCTTGAAGAAACAAAACTGTAACACCAGTTCTGCTTTTTACTAACCCTGCACACTTTGGATGTTTTGCACCCACCCCCTTTAATTTCCCTTTTCTTACAATTCCAATGCCAAGGAGAGCATCATTTCAAGCCCTTGGGGGGATGGACTGTATTGACCATGGGTTAGGCTGGTTATCCATCTGGCAGAGGCAGTTGTCATCTGGACATCTGCTGAACCACTTTTTGACAAATTAAATATACTTTCCACTTCACTTAGTTTGGGATTTCACCAAAATGGCCCTGATTTATTATTCCTGAATGCCATTTTTCATCCAACTTCATGCTTACAGTTATATAAGGCTGCTTTTGAGTCCATTTCATTCTATCTATTTCTCTCATTTTATAGTATTCTGGATGGTATAGAAGTCAAAAGATGCACGAAGAAGACAAGCTGGGTGGTACTCCACCTCCAAAGGAACTCTTGAAGGTATAGATGTTGATAGAAGCCCGATGAAGACAAGTTGAGTGGTATCTTGCATTAATAGCTAGTTATTTTTATTCTCTTTATCCACTTCCTTTACTTTTCATAGACTATCTATTCCCACTCCCAAACAATGCCCGGTCACAACCACTGCATCATCCAGTTCATGTCCTATCCACTCCAGATGAACTACACCCAACTCTGGATGCCCTCCAGAGTCATCTCTGTAGAGGATCACCTGTCCCATCCATAGCAGATACTGGAACCATCATTTTGCACACCAGAGCCACTGCCCTCATCCAGTTGAAGTCCAGCCCACTCCAGACAAACTCTACACAACTCCAGATGAACTCTGCCTATCTCTGGATGCTCACCAGAGTTGTTCCTGCCTATTACACTATGCACTGGACATATCACATCACTGGATCAGAGGTATTACATCTCCAGAGGGTTGCACTAGCTAGTACTGGTATCACCATCTTATCCACTCCATCCATAGCATCCACCAGGGCCACTGCACTGCGCATGGGATCTATTGTGCCACCTAGATCATCGGTATTGCAAGCCAGAACAACCACACCACTGGTATCACCCCTGCTATACCTGGTTATGCTATTCTCAGAGATCCACTAACTGGGGACAGTCAGCATTTAACTCCCCAGTGAATGTAGAGAACCTTGGTTCCCTATATTTGTATTCCTGAATTATAGAGCATCTGATGACATTAGGATCAAGCTGGGACTTACACAGTGCTATGCTGATTATACCAGTACTATATCAGTTGACTGGCTGGTTTTCCAGTATATTTCTGGCTGGTTTCAATCCCCTACATGACCAGTATGTGCTGCAACTGGCTGGACTTGGTTTATACTGGCTGGTATCACTTCCCAGTGATGTCTACTGGTATTCTGATGGCCAGGTATGTATGTTTGTAACCAGTTTATGTTGTTTTTGGTTGGTTTTGCTATTTTTACTTATTTGACATTGTTTTATGTTAGCTGAGCACTACATAGGCATGTCACTAGTTACCTAATACAGTTTTCCACTCTTCTCTCTGTTAGTACACCTGGTATAAGCCTGTAAGCCCAGTCCTAGTCACCCCTCACTGTCTGCATTGTATGCAGAAGTCTGGGAATGCATCTGGAAGTCCAGAGTCTGGTTTCTTTTGGAGAAGGCCCCTATAGGAGTTGTCCACACTGGTGGTACACTCTTTACCACTCTTTTATTATCTATTTCTGGCCACTTGTTGTGCTTTGAGACTCCCTGGGACAAATATATCACCCCATCTTATTTCTTTTGCCTCACACACAGGTACATTTTTGTTTTTACAATGTCTTGCCTTCAGATAGGATAGTTTATCCTTGTCTTGGAGGTTTCAATGTGCTTTGCAATTTATCCTGCATTGAGAGGTGGTGTCATCATGTGGCTAAGAATTCCATTGGTGTTTTGGATGGACTAAAAGATTGCATCCTAGAGAGATAATGTGGTAGAGGAGGCTTGTAAGCATTGCACCTATGTATAAGTAGCAATGCATCACTAGGAATCTAAATGTTTTCCAACTTCAGATCATCATGGGATAGGGGTAGCTGTTGCTCAGTCCTATAATCCTTGTACAGTATACTGGTGTAGAGGTGTGGTTGTGCTATGTGTGTCATGCCCAACTTGGTGTTCAACCTATGAGGGCATACTGTTATGGAGCACATCCTTCTGGACTGCTGATAACAAAGGTTCTTATGTGAGGAGGCACTCACAAAGAGGCACAACATCTCACAAAGAATGGAAAGATAAGTGGAACAGTTGAGGTGACTGTTCAGGCAGGAGCAAGTCCAGATAACAGGAGGTGGAATTGTGCAGGTCTAGCTTGAGGTTTACAAGCGAAGTAGCTAGCTACTTATAGTCTGAAGAGATGCACACAGACCAAGATAAGGGTAAGCATAAAAAGAGGTGGAAGATGATGGAAAAGAGAGAAATAGGAAAGGACTACTGCAGATGGCTGTATGGATCACGACAGCATGCAAAAGAATGCTATTAGGAGGTAATTGTCCAAAGAGGAAGGGACTACAGAGTATAGAGCAAATAGGAGAAAGGGGACCTGAAGATAATCATGAAATAGATGTATTTCCCATGAGGGAATGGATAGTGAAAGGGGACACAAATGGTAAGAATGAAAAGATGTGGAATAAGGGATAAAATTGTAACACTACCCCATTTGTATGACTGCTTCCCCAAAGCAGAATAAAGACTGAGGGGGATGCACACCGATCTGGTCCAATCAGAGCTCAGATACATCTGGATCAGTAAAGGGGCAACCTCTGATGGCATGCTCAGCACTTCCACAAAGGGGGCAGCGAAGGGTGGGGCAGCATTCCACCACATGTCCCCAGTGGTTACAGGTGGTGCAATGATGGGTGAGGCATCTAGAGACAGGATGCCCTGGGGCAAAGGTGTGGCAGTGGGGGCATTGGTAGTGGTGGCAGTAGATTCTGAGGTGTCCATGTTGTCTGCATTGGTAGTATCTAGTAGTTGAGAGGTCCACTTGAGAAAGCCTCACCTCCAGGGTGGGCCTGAGGGGAATGACTCTCATGGGTGAGGAGATGATTGAGGCATGGATAGGGAGGTCTTGAGGAGTAGCAGAGATATGAAGAGTTGTGGCAGCAGGAGGTGATTGAGTGACTGGAGAGGGAGTTTGTGGAGGGGGAACAGTGTGAATAGGGAGAGCAATTGCCTGAGAGACAGGTGATGGGGTGGAGAGAACAAACAGTGGGGATGGTGGACGAGGTATTACTGATGGACAATCCAAGACCAGGTCACTTTCTAAATAATCAGAGAGATTGGAGCTAGAAAGGAAGTCTAAAATAATTTCGGCAAACTCCTTCAAGGTAGAGAGTGGAAATGAAGTGATAATGTCATCAAAATGATGGTGATCCATCATATCCAGGACACAAAGGCGAAGCTGATCAAGAAGGGTTTCCATGGCAGCAGAAAAGTCCTCTCAATATGACATTCAAGGGTGAGATGCGAAGATTCAAAATGAAGATGTATGGTGGTAGAAAAGGACAGCCTCCATAAGTTCTAAGGTAAATGAGGGAGATTCTTCAGCAAGACAAAGAAGAGGATGATCAAGAATGTGCACGTAGGTAGCAAGGTGTTGGAAGTGTGGAGGATTTTCTATGTATAGTCGTTGCAAGGCCCATTCTGGGATAATGGATCTAGGGGGTTGAGCTAGGAGCCCTCCAGGGGCGAGAGATGGAGCAGGGCGAGTGGAGGGTGTCTCAGCAACTAATGGAAGAGTTGTTTCCATAAGAATAGTGGACTATCAAGTCCAGGTCCTCCAGGTCAAGTCTGACCAGAGGTCCAAAAGGCTAAAGGGAGTTAACAGTGAAGGTGGACCGGAGGTCCAATGGAGGAGACAGAGATAGAGGGACTTAGGAGGACTTTGGCACAGGACTTGTGTTGCGCCCTTGTGAAGGTCCAGTCCTTATATTTCGGAGGAGGTAGGAGCAGAGGCTCCCTTGGATAGGGAGTTAAGAGGTAGGGGTGAGGTGAATGAGATTGGACAGAGACAGGAGGAGAGACTTAGATGATATTCATACTAAGGAATATACAAGCAGACAGAGTGCTTAAGTACAGACAGGATGAGGGGTGAAGGTACAAAATGAGCTGAAAATAATATCTGACAAAGACAGAGAACATATGAAAATATTCTAGGAGATTAGAAGTGAAGTAAGGGTGACTAGGCATCAGGGATACAAGCAAGGAATGATGAAGGGTCAAAGAACAAAGATGCATACAAAAGGAGATAGTCCGAGCACCACTAAGCTTGTCCAGGCAGAGGAGCGAACTCTGGGATGGAACTCCAAGGGGTTGAGTAAGGAGGAGGGATAGGAGCAGATGGAGGGGACCAGAGATGGTCGGAGAAGGCCGGAGGAGGCATGGAAAGGGGTCGGAATAATGGATATGACAGTGCCTCCCTGTTGTGGCCAAGCCCTTAAGGCCTTAGTAAGCACAGATGTTCAGTTGAAACAATTTGAGGAGGCCGTCAAGCCCCTGTGGAGAGGTTGACCAAATAGAGTGGAATAGTCTGATGCTTACCAGCAGAGTCCAAAATCTTTCTCCTCAGAGTATAAGAATCGCCTGGTGGCTAGCCAGCTTGAACTCATGCCATCACCTAACTCTGGCAGATCAACCATGACCAATAAATCATGAAGCCTGACGCCAGTCAATGAAGCCGAGGTCACAGCACTCCAAGCACACCTGGAAGTCCTTCGGGAGCGATGGAGGCAGGATGAGATGTGAAGGGAGAGGCACACAGCGTCAGAGCGCAAATGGCACAATTGTGAGGAGCATGAGTGGCGAGAGGAGGAGGCGGCACAGACTAGGGTGGTGACAGCGGAGGAGAGGTGGAGGGTGGAGAGAGAATGCTGGAGAGTACCTATCATAGGAAACGAAGAGGAGGAAAAGGGGAACAGAGGGAAAAAACAGAAAGGGGCAGCAGAAGAAGGATCTCCATGTGGAGGAGAGTGGAGAAAGCAAGTCTGGCCAGATGTAGCGAGTCCTGTGGTGGGACTGTCAAGGGGTGTTAGCGAAAGGGCAGAGGTGTTTGAGATGGAAGATTGCCTTCTAATGGTGCTCCTGCGAATGATGGTGGTGCTGGAGAGGATCGCAGATGCAGTAGAGGAAGCTGTTTGAAGGGAACTGGAGGACATGGAGGAGAATGAAACAGAGGGGAGTGAAGACGAGAGCAGAGCAGAGGAAGAGAACTAAGGTAATAGGATATTCTATATCTCTTTTTTTTATTATCTTTAGTCTTTTTTCATGTTTTTTATCATTGTTTTTTATGTTTTTATGAATGCAGTCTGTTCGGAAGAATAGGTGGAGAATGCAAGATGGAATAAACAGAGGAGAAACAAAAGGAAAGAATGTGCTGGAGGCTCCTTTATGGGGTGGGTAGCAGTCTGGGCTTGTCCAGGTACCTCCAGTGGAAGTCCAAGACAAGGTCCTTTGCGTTTCCCAACTCCATGGCCAAAAGCCAGGAGGTCTCTTTGTCAGTTCCTTTGTATCTGGTCCAATGCACCAGGTACAGGAGTTGGCAGTGACACCTTCTCCTATCAATCTTGGAGTTGAGGATCTCTGCGATCTCGTACTCCAGTTCTCTGTCAACCTTGACAGGAGGCGGCAGAGGTTGGACACGGTTCGGTATAGTATTTGGAATGGAATGTTCTAGCTGAGAAACGTGGAAAACAGGGTGAACGGAATGCATAGAATCAAGTAAACGAAGAGTGAAAGAAAGGGTACCCAGGTGGGCAATTATCTCAAAAGGGCTGAGGTTCTTTTCAGAGAGTTTTTTAGATGGTCACAAGGAGCAGAAGTACTTTGCTTTCACATATACCAGATCTCTGACTTTGAAGTCCGGAGCTGGGCTATGCTTCACATCAGTGGGGCCTTGGTACTGCTTTTGTGCTTCCAACATCTCTGACTGGAGGAGCATGTGGAGCTTGTTCAAGTCAGCAACATGGTTGGAGGCTGCGGAGGAGGTTAGTGGGCGATCGGAATAGACAGAGAAATTAGGGTGGTAGCCCTTGTTGGTGAAGAATGGGGATATGCCTGTAGTAGCACTAGGCGCATTGTTCTAGGCAAATTCTGCAAGGGGTAAGAGGTCAGCCCAGTTGTCTTGTTGATAATTACAGTAGACTCAGAGGTACTGCTCCAGAGTCTGATTGGCACACTCCATTTGTCCATCACCTTCTGGATGATATCTGGAGGTGAAGTGGAGGCACATGTCGAGTGCTTTGCCTAGAGAGCGGAAGAAGTGAGACACGAATTCTAAACCCCTGTCGGAGGTGACATGGGCTGGAACTCTGTGCTTGGAGAAGACATGGGTTAGGAATAGTTTGGCAAGGTCAGTGGAGGTAATTGTATCGTGGGTTGGGATGAAGATGGCTTGCTTGGAAAGCCTATCTATGACCACAAGGATGGCAGAGTAACCTGCAGATGGCAGGAGTTGTTCAATAAAGTCCATGGAGATCGAGTTCCATGGCTTCTCTGGAACCGGAAGCTGTTTGAGGAGACCATACAGACGATGGCAGGGAACCTTGGTGCAAGTGCAGGATGTGCAGGAGCAGACATAGTCCTTGACATATGTCCAGATACCCAGCCAGGTATATTCACAACGAATGAGCTCCAGGGTGCAGTTCTGTCCAAAGTGACCTGCAGTCAGATAATTGTGGAAGGTCTGAAGAATCTGGAGGCAGAGGTCATTTGCCTCTGGAACGTATATGCGGTTGTCACAGAAGAGGAGGCCATCAGAGGAGATGGTCCAGTGGGAGTCTGGGAGGGAGTCGGCAGAGATGAGTGGGAATGCGACAGGGTCAGATGGGAGGGTGGAGCAGATGTTGGAGC
The DNA here is from genome assembly GCA_038089155.1 of Nevesoporus exiguus. Classification (NCBI taxonomy): domain Eukaryota; kingdom Fungi; phylum Basidiomycota; class Agaricomycetes; order Boletales; family Boletaceae; genus Nevesoporus; species Nevesoporus exiguus. The sequence goes on from JBBPKI010000179.1 coordinate 35,053, forward strand.
AGAGTTGGTTGATGTCAACTAGGAGTGAAGCCCAGATGACTGGGGCTTCGAGGTATGTGGTGTGGAGTGAGGCAGCAAGGTCTTTGGTGGTGAGGAGTAGGACCAGAGCATCTAGTGTAGCTGCTCAGAGGGATGGAGCGAGTTGGTCCTAGGTGAAGATGGGGTGGAGGTTGTCTAGATTGACTCGAGTGTAGTCCTTGTCCCCTTCTTTAGGGTAAACATCCCAATGTCTAGTTAGGGCATCGGGCTTAGCTCCAAGCTTACCTGGATGATAATGGATTGCCAAGTTGAACTGGCAAAGGTACTCTGACCAGCACACTTGCCTGTGGGCCAGGAGCTTGGTACCTGTGAAATATTCAAGGTTTTTGTGGTCAGTATGTATATACCATAATCAGAGCTCCGGAGCCTTCTAGGTAATGACGCCATTGAGAGAATGCCTCAAAGATGGCGAGGAGTTCTTTATTGTGAGTGTCATAGTTCAACTCTGCATCCCAGAGGGAACAGGAGTAGAACACAACGGGGTGCAGGTCTCCATCCGGATGGGTAATGGAGAGAATTCCTGCAATAGTGTAGTCAGATGCATCAGTTTCTACAGTGATTGGAGTGTCTGGAGTCCAGTGAATGAGCACCAGAGTGGATGTGAAAGCCTCCTTTAGAGACCAGAAAGTGCACTGGCAGTCCTCAGAGAAATTCCAGGGGACACCTTTGTGGGTGAGATGGGTCAGTGGAACAACAATATTAGCATAATTGTGGATGAAGTGACAGTAGAAGTTGGTGAAGCCAAGAAAAGACTGGATGTCCTTGACCTTCTGAGGCTCCAGCCAGTCCACAATAGCCTTGATTTTGTCCTTGGCCATAGAGAAGCCGGAGAGTGAAAGGATATACCCAAGGTATTCAATGGACTCTGTGTGCCATTCACACTTCTCCAGCTTTAGATAGAGGCCATGGGTGTGGAGGTGGTAGAGCACCTCCTGGACATGTTTCTGGTGGGCAGCAATATCATGGGAGAAGATAAGAATGTCCTTCAGGT